>JAWZYV010016611.1:0-41420 GCA_038373885.1 Cheiracanthium punctorium | reverse complement strand
AAACGAACATATACTATACACTTTTCTGGGAAAATTTATGTGAATTTTTGTCAAAGTTTTCCTTGTTAAAACAGTTTACGAAACAAATTAAAATACAGTGCAAAATACTGAAGATCATTTTAATTCAACTATATTTTTTGTGAAGGGCCAGTTTAATTGATCCCCCCCCCCTCCCTAAGGATGCTTTATTCAAATGTAATTTTGTGAAGGAGCCACAAAAAAGACAAATTTTGTCTGCATACATCCTCAATAAACTCTGATGATTTTGCATTTCCATAATTTACATTATTTTACCTAAGTATTACCAGACTGAAAGCAGAAACAAAAGAAAACCTGTTTCGCGAACAAACAATACCTCTTTAAATGCTAGACTACATTTGATTATCCCATCCCTATAAATCAATTGAGAGTTCTGAAAATTTCTAAAAGAACTAACTGTGTAATAAACACAGAATTACACTGCAAAATTTTCTGAAGTGCAACAGCACAATCAGATGAAACAGGAACTTTAAAAAAAAATTTAATGTCGTTTTGTTTTCAAATTTTCATAAAAGGTACCTATTTTCAAGAACATGCTTAGAGATCTTGTTTTTGATAGTTGAAAGTATATGTAGCATTAAAAGTACTGCATCAAAACATTTCTCTAAAGTCATCTTATTCTCATACACGTCAGTGGAGATGGTGATTACACTTAATTTAAGGGATGATAAACATGACTATTAAAATCATTATAATTTATTCTCTGACTACGTACAACCATTACAATAATTAATAAATTAACAATATAAATTGAAAAAGTAACCACTGGTTCACTCAGGGTTTTAGTTTGGGGGGGGGGCATAGGCGTAGAGTTATATGGGCCCGTGGGGCTCGAGCCCCCCCAATAAATTGTAAATAGGGGCTGAGCCCACCCAATAATTTACCACTCAATACAGGAAACTCATTTATACTAACATAAAAAAAGTATTTCACACATTTATAAACGTTTAAAAAAACCTTTACTTGTACTTTTAAAAATTTTCTTCTTTTGATTTCAATCATGATTTAGTATTCATTGTGACGCCACGTAACATACAATGTTAGTATAAGCTGCCCTCTTCTGGCACCAAGCTCTGTTAATTAAAATCAGATTATGCAATGTAAAGTATGAAGTGAAGAAAAGTTCAGATGTGTCTAAAATGCACTATCTCATCGAAAATGTTTGTTTTTTTTCCTCCTTTGGATTTTTTGCTTTGCTTCTATTTTTAACTTATAACATGGTAGGAAGATACTAACATGGATACTTACATAGGTGTAGAATTCTTTGGACCCATAGAGCTCGAGCGACTCCAATAATTTACACTTATATATAGTAAGTCATAGCTGCCAACTACTACGGAATATAATTAACCACTAACCACTTTTTGTAAACAGTATATTTTTTAAGTATTTTTTCAAAATAGTAACCAGTTCGCGCGTGCAGCAGAAAAATTTTGCTATATTTTAACGGAAAAATCATGTAGAAAAAGTTGTTGATTATATTCTGTAGTAGTTGGCAGCTATGAGTAAGTTATATGTACGTGAATCAGTGGCGTAGCCAGAAATTTTTCATGGGGGGGGGGTACGACTTCTGCAACTCACATATATGTATACGGGTGTATGATAAGGGAGTGAAGAATATACATTTTGTAGGGCAAAAAATTCCTCATGGGGGGGTGGTTATGATCCCCCTAACACCACCCTTTGGCTACGCCACTGACGTGAATATATGTGGTGGTGGGGCCCGGCCCCCCCAATAATTTTGAAAACTTTACGCTTATGGGGGGGGGGTAGGCTACAAATTCTGCTGAACTCTGTCATAGTGACCTTGATTATATAGTTATAACTTCCTTATAATGTCAAAATATTCTGTGCCACTTGACTTGCCGATAGAACAACATGCATATGAGCAATGCTGTTGACAAATTATAATCAGATCTTTTCAGTATTGTTGAAAACGAGTTTAACTACCTTTGTATAGTAACTGCAAGTATTTATTCACAAACTAACTTTATAAAATGTTCTTTAGAAATAATTTAAAAACAATTTTTAAAAAGAAAAATTTAATTCATTAGGGACGATTTTCAATGCTTTTTACTTCTAACACTCCCCCTCTATGGGGACTTGAGCCCCCATAGCCCCCTCCGTGGGTGCCCCTATAAAAGCAACATTTGCCAGGCTGTAGTTTAAAGAAACACAAAACCTGATGCATGGTTTTGGTAAACAAAATTAATTGTGCCAGGGATTCAAAAAATTGAAAATGATTCTTCATAAACTGCAGTGCACACTGAAATGAATGGAAAAAACTTTGCTTCTTACGAAACTTCCATAAAAATTTTGTTAACATGGAAATGCAGAAGAAAAGTTTTCAAAGTGTCACATCACATTTCACAAAACTTTAAACTAATTCACAAGCTAAGAATTTTTGTAGTATTACAATTGAAAGATTTTTTGTTTATTACAGTGTGTAGTACATATTTTGAAGAGACACTAAAATTTTTAAGGCCCTATGTTTATTTGTATATATGTACCAAAATCACATTTTTGCACACCACTATCTTAATACTACTATAAGAAAACTCACTCCAGGATAACTTATAATGTAAGCTGAACTAAATATTTTCAATGCTCAAATTAATATAATTAAAATACAAATTAGTTTACTTATAAAACCAAAATTAAAACTGTTCAGATAACAAACATAAAAACTTCGTTAATTTAAACACCATAGCATAGCAAACTTGATAAATTAAAATAATCAGAAAGGCTGATATTTTTTATGTAAATTTTGTTTTGTTGTAATGAACACATTCAACAATTAAACACACGATTGTTTGTTGCATTTCTCAAATGCTATATCTGAGCACATAAATCCAGCAATATCCCATCAAAATTAATTGAAAACTTTGTGAAATAAGAAGGGTACTATGCAAGACGATATTTTCAGGTAGTGTAAAAAGTTAATCTTTCGTCACAGTAGCAAAAATAAATAAACAATTAACAACAGGAGCAATTTAGTTAAGCATTTTCCCCCCAAAATAAATCTGAATTCTTTCTATCTAATATGTAACATGTTATTTTCAGCCTTTTTTTTAATGTAGAAAACTTAACCATTTAAAATATCGAGATCGACACCTATAAAAAGGCAATTTCAAAACAAATATGGATAGTCAACAACTCGACTTGCAAAATCACAAATTTTTTAAATCTTTGTAGTAGTACAAATTTTTTACTATTTATTTACTCCTTTCCGGCTGAAAATACTAATTACTGGGCATTGAATAAAGCAACGTTTGCAAGCACACACACATACCACGTGAAGGAAACCAAACAATCATAAGTTTTTCAACTCTTAAAAGAAGTTTTTCATAATAATTCTTTTACAATAAGTAATACACGTACGTATGCATTTAAAAACTTACTTTATCTACATGAAGGTATGAAGTTCAAATACAGGTATTGTAGTTTATTAACTTCGCAAGTCACTCGCCACACTTGCACACATTTTCGCGCTCAACAAAATGGCTACTGTCTTCCGATCACTTCCGATTCCGAAAGTTCTGATAACTGCGCATGCTCGTCTAAAAGTGACATCGGCAGGCATCCGTCGGATTCTCTGACTGGATCTCTAGCATCCGTCAGATACAAAGTAACCAGTGGATTTCTATAGACGCCTACAGTATGATATGACGGCTGCAGGATCTAAATGATATCTGTAGGATATCCAACGGATGTAACTGGTTATCTGGGGTAACATGTTATTTTCGGCCTTTTTTTTAATGTAGAAAACTTAACCATTTAAAATATCGAGATTGACACCTATAAAAAGGCAATTTCAAAACAAATATGGATAGTCAACAACTCGACTTGCAAAATCACAAATTTTTTAAATCTTTGTAGTAGTACAAATTTTTTACTATTTATTTACTCCTTTCCGGCTGAAAATACTAATTACTAGGCATTGAATAAAGCAACGTTTGCAAGCACACACACATACCACGTGAAGGAAACCAAACAATCATAAGTTTTTCAACTCTTAAAAGAAGTTTTTCTTAATAATTTTTTTACAATAAGTAATACACGTACGTATGCATTTAAAAACTTACTTTATCTACATGAAGGTATGAAGTTCAAATACAGGTATTGTAGTTTATTAACATCGCAAGCCACTCGCCACACTTGCACACATTTTCGCGCTCAACAAAATGGCTACTGTCTTCCGATCACTTCCGATTCCGAAAGTTCTGATAACAGCGCATGCTCGTCTAAAAGTGACATCGGCAGGCATCCGTCGGATTCTCTGACTGGATCTCTAGCATCTGTCAGATACAAAGTAGCCAGTGGATTTCTATAGACGCCTACAGTATGATATGACGGCTGCAGGATCTAAATGATATCTGTAGATATCCAACGGATGTAACTGGTTATCTGGGTATATCCAACAGTTTGCCTGCAGCAAAAATGAGCCAATCCAACAAAAGCAGGTGCTGGTTTTCACCTCGTCCTCATGCCACCCAAGCTGGCCTCAGATTCAGAATGACCGATCCTGCTAGCTCGCGCGCGCACGTTTTAAGCCGCGTTTCGACTAGGTCGTAATTTTCCCTAAATCCCTGACGGCCGCTAAAAACTCTCCGTAAAGCCGGTTTTTCGACCGTTATCGTCTGTCTTTATCGTTTTAAAGAATCCGAGCTTTTAATTGGCTGATCGCGTCCCCCAAACGCTCTCGCAAGCATTCCAATTCGCAATCTCAACGACCTAGAGGTGGCGCTGTAAAACGTCAACAAATTTGCTGTAGAACGGGTAGATTTCCACGTGCTTACGTTATTGCATTAGCAATAGCATTGACCGCTTGACAGAGTATTGCTTTTCTGGTTAATTTCTCTATTTGACGTCGATTTTTTGCATAATTGTGATGGATTTGAATTTAGATTTAGTTAATATCTTCAATTGTGCTGACTGTAATAACAAGATTGGCTTATTTATTGAAGACGAGAAGCTTTTAATATCCAGTCATTTCATATCATGCGTAGACACTGACAGCATCATTGAAGTATGTGGTTGTTATTGTCTATTGTGTTGTTATGTGGTTTGTTATTGCCTCCAGACTACTTCATTTCATTCAGTAAAGTACACAATAATTGTGAAATTTGAAAAAATCCAGTTGCTGGACAATTAAAGCAAGTTTCTCTACCTGCAAGGCCGGAGCCGACATTTGTAAACATCACATTGCTGTGTAAGTGTAATTACGCTGTTACAAGTGAGTTATATATTTATACGTATCATTTTTTCTCTCTTTAAAAATTCATTTACTGGCTTATCGTATACTTCATTTAGACTATTTTATAAGTGTTTATATTTTAACATGGCTTGTTTTAATCGTATTATTTAAAGGAGAAAGAGCATGTGACTCAAATGATTATCTCTCATCGATTATGACCCAAAGGATATATGGTGAATTACGTTAATGGGGAACGATTATTCATCATGAGCAATTCGTAAAAGAATTATAACTTGCCTTTTGTGCCAAATATACAAGCTGCTGCATCTGGTTTTCCAGAGATAAAAATAGTATATTTTGTTTCATGTGCACTTGTTTAAGTGAAGAAATTGTTGGATATGTGATGAGATAAATGTATTGTTCCCCTATTTATATATTTAATTCTTAATTATAGGAATGAATCAGTGCTTACATGAATTTCTGCCGTATAATTTGAAGAGCATTAAGCTAACAGACCCATTGGAAAAGGCATGAATTAATTTTTATAATTCAGTCTTTTTTGATAGATCTGTTGGACACTGAATTACACTCTTCCCTTACATAAATGAATAACCGTCTAGAATGTAAGTATTTCACATTAATATATATATTGTTTTAATTTTGTTGAGTATATTTAAATTAGAACTGTTATATTGGTTTGATTCAATTATTCTAATTGTTCCCAGTAGTTGAAATAAGAAATTGGTTTTGGTGTGAATGAACAGATGTACAAACATATACATCTATGTATACTATTTAATATATATTCTGCATTTTAAGTGTGTATAGCTTGTTAGAATGCAAGTATAATATGAAAATAATTATAAATGCATGCACACTTTTTTTCTAGTATGTTATTAACTTGTTGGACTTCTATGAGAAATTTCTTTTTAGCTGTATAAATATTTTAATCATTAGCTCACTTTAATACTTCATATTTTGTGTTAAATGTTTACTTTTACTTCTGTACAGTGGGGTCCATAGGCCATAATGTAAAAGAATCTTTTTCGTAGCCCTGTAAAAAAAAAAAAAAAAAAAAAAAAACTACAAGTCCTATACACATCAAAATCAATACCTATCTTGCGATGATGGTCTATAACAAATATGCCTAATTTGAGCTTAATTGAATGCACCGTTTAGGAGGTATCGTGTTCACTCTCATACACACATACATATACATCTTGTAAAAATAGCATAGGGGGAGTTGGAGCTCGTTGGACCTAGGGGCACAGCGGACCAGGCTCAGTTATTTTTGAAATATTATTTTATTTCATTTTATTATCAACAAATGTCTCTCATAGTTGCACAAATCCTATAAAGAAACCACATGTTAAAGTGGTAAGGAGCCATTTTTTATTTCAATGAGTTGTATTTTAGCACTTCTGAGTAATTTTCAGAAGTCTGCTACTTTGTTTTTTCTAACATTTGTTTAATTAAGATTGGAGCACTAAACTGAATCTCTGTTATAGGGTAAATTTATCGATTTAATAATTATTTACTGTTAGCTTAGTTTTTATGATAAAGAAAAAAATATTACTTTACTTTTGAAATTCAAGAATATGGGGGCACCTTGGTCCACTCAAATTGGGGTACATTGAACCATGGTCCATCCTACCCCAAGCAATAAAAAATAGCTTTTTAAAAATTTTTAATTATAAACATTACATATTATTTTATTTTTGTTTCACAGTTATGTTAACACTTATATACAGTTCAGTTATTCATTTTAAGTTACTATACACAAACCTAAAGTACATAACAATTAAAAAAAAAACTTTGGAGAGTAAAAGTTAAGCAAAAAGGGGGATGCTCTCGAATTATTACTAGTACGCCTGTTAAGGCAATTTTAGAAGATGAAGCAAATAAAAGGATTGAAACGAAAAAAAGACAATAGTCTGCAGCTTTGTTTGTTTTAAATTATTAATGATAAATGCCAAAGATTTAATTTTTTTTCAATGTTTATCAAATAACTTTGTTCTAAGAGTGATTGCTTTTTATTTTTTTAAAATTCAGGATTTCTTTTGCTGAGGAAAATTAATTTAACTAGATCTACAAATCCAAAAAAGTAATATGTTTCATTATAAAAAGAAAAAATAATAATTCGATTACAATATTGGATAATATTTATTCTCAAATATTACTATAACTAAAAATTTTGGTATAGCATGGTCCAATGTGCCCTATAAGGAAACATCGGTGTGTTCCATGTACACCAAAATCTCCTAGTCGAAATTTTCATGCTCACAATACTTTCCTTACATGGTACATGTTTGGAAAGTAAAAACAGTGTAAAATTAAAACTAAGACTTCATAGTAAAGAAAAGGAAAGTTTTAAATGTGGCTCCTTTTCCAACTAATTCTATTAAACATTACAAAAAAAAAATTCCTTTTCTTTACATCATTTGTTATTTCTTATTTGACTTTAAATACAGGTGATTCTATGATTGTGGGACAATGTTTTCACTAAAGTGCAAGAATCTCACATTTTTTTCTTTTCTCGCATTAAAAATTATTACTATTAAAAATTATTACTGCAAGAATTGTACACAGTACAATTTTTTTTATTCTGTACAAAATTCTCGCATTTTGAAAAATTGGGCCAATTTTTCAGTAAAAGTTGAACAAGCTTCCATTTTTCAGTCATAAGTTTAATAAAGATATAATTGATTTCTGTTATATCCAGCTTATTTTTCAATATCTGAAATAATGTCGGATATCCGAAACATAACTATCAGATATCCGGCTATATACTACTAAAGTTCTATCTATAATATGTATGGGAGAGGATAGAAAATTATATTTGAACATTCTTATAATAAAGTAATACATAAAACAGAGGGATATATTTTTTAACTGAAAAAAAAACAGCAAACTTAACACTGGAAATGGATCATTCAAAACAAACACACAATTTCAACATTCGTTCAGTAGTTTTTGAGCACATTTATTACTAGTTAGGCTAATATTTAGAGTTGATTTTGTGTTGCAAAGTGCCGCTTAGCGAACATTTTCTGAACTGAAAAGAAAAAATACAAACTTAAGCACATCTCATGTACTGTCCATGTGCAAATTTGGAGGCGATCTTTTCATCCTTTTCAGCAGTGGACTGCTGTTTGCAGGGGAAGTTTAATTATAAGCATTGTGCAGAGAGTATCACTTGAAAAATATGTGTATTCAGTATATGCGATTTCTCTCATAGTAATCCCAGAAATAATATAATTTTATACTCTCTACCCATGGAGTTTCTCCGATATTTTTAATTTGCTCCGGAAATCCAATGATAACAAAAAAATCCGGTTATTCTGTCTTAAAAATTTATTTACATAGGCAGGTAGAAATTTTCAGTCTTCATCCTTTTTTATGACAATCTTTTACTGAGCATGCCTTTATTGAAGTCTCCAATACCTAATGATTAAAAATAAACCTTTATTTTGATAATTTTTTAATTGAATGCAGGTATTTAAATTCATTTATGATTTTCTGCAAGTTTTGTTCCTGCACAATCCTGTTGGACTGCATTCGGTTGTTATGTACTTAGAGTACAGATGCAAGCACTAAGCAGTGGCTGGTTAGGTAGCACTTATTTTCTATTTTTGGATAGGAAGTGAATTCAGGTGTTGCTGACTAAAGTGATTTAAATTGGAGGTGGAGTTTCGCCTTCAGCTCGTGTGTTCAGTTCGCCCGGTAATGTTGGCGGCAATTTGATTCATGCCTAATTATTTGTTGCTTTTGTGGAATTATTTTGCCTTTATGAAATATATTTTAATTAAAGCTGAGTTTTTGAAGTTAGTTCGCCTTGAGTTGGCAATAGTATTTTGAATGTTCAGTTGTTCTGCATGCGATGTGATGTTTTGTGTCGTCCAATAAATAAGTTCAAGAAAGTTGTGACGTGTCTTCTTATGTTCAAGCAACATAAGAAAGTGGAGGCACCGGCGAGATTTGGATTTGTGAAAGATAAGTGTTTTGATTTTTATTGGGATTGTATTTTTAAAAGTATTATAGTTTATTTGATCTGCAATGGCAGAAGAAGAACTTGCAAAAATAAAAATGGAAAGGGGTCGTCTTAAAGCCTCTCTTACAAGATTGGAAAATAATTTCGATAGGATAAATGGTAAAAACGAAATTAATACTCGGTTGCATAGATTAGATGAAGTGTTTAAAGAATTTGAACGGCTGGATAATTTAGTTAGTGAAAAGGATTCTGAAATTGCGGAAGTTGAGGAAAGATATTTTTTCCTGAAATCTGAATTTCAAAATAAGTTAGATGCGTTGATTACTACAGAGCAATTAGTGACGAATGAAACGCAGAGTATTGTTCAATCTGTTCGTACTGAAAGTCAGAAACAAAATGTTAGGCTTCCAAAATTGAACATACCAATTTTTTCCGGTAAATTTATGGACTGGAATAACTTTAAGGATATGTTTATAGCAACTGTTCATGCTCAAACATCGTTATCCAAGATTCAAAAATTTCAGTATCTTAAAGGGTTATTGTCCAATGAACCTGCCTTATTAATTAAGCATATTCCACTGTCTAATGATTCATATGAAGAAGCATGGGGGAAATTATTGGATCGGTATGATAAGAAGAAGCAAATTGTACAGTCGTTAATTAAAGTATTTATAGATCAAAAGTCAATTAGTCACCCGAACAGTGTAAACTTAAGAAATTTGTTGAATACAAGTGATGAAGTCATTCGAGGGTTGAAAGCTACTTGTGAGGAAGCTACTGATAGAGATCCATGGTTAATTTATTTATTGTTGCGAAAGCTTGACGTCGAGACAAGAAAACAATGGTCTATAAAAAGTGCAGAGATTGATTTCCCTACTTTAAAGCAATTTTTTGAATTTTTAAATGTGAGGTGCTCTTCCTTGGAATTAATTGCTAATAATGACGATGTCAGGCCTAAAAATGTCAATTATATTGAATCAGGAAGCAATGCTGAAAAATCCACTCGAAGGTGTATGAAATGCCAGGGAACGCATCCATTATATAAATGTGGAAAATTTAAGGGTATGGATGCCTATGCCCGAAAGAGTTTTGTTAAACAGAATAACTTATGTTTCTTGTGTTTAAATTCTCACAAGTTGAGGGAATGTCTATATACCCATTTGAAGTGTTTAAAATGCCATGGGAGTCATAATACACTTATACATGAAGGAAATAAAGGTACTTCGTGTACTGCAAAAATTCAGGGGAGGGTACCCCCAGTTTCGAACGAAAGGAGTTGCAATGACGAGGATAGTGGCTCTAAATTAATATCTAATGAAACAAAGGTTATTGCGAGTGCATCTTGTGACAATTCTAAGTATATTTCTTTTTTACCTA
Organism: Cheiracanthium punctorium; assembly: GCA_038373885.1. Lineage (NCBI taxonomy): Eukaryota > Metazoa > Arthropoda > Arachnida > Araneae > Cheiracanthiidae > Cheiracanthium > Cheiracanthium punctorium. The sequence continues at coordinate 30,816 of JAWZYV010016611.1, read as the reverse complement.
CAGCTGAAATTTTAATTTATAATTCTGTGGGTGACGCATTTCCCTTTAGAGCACTCCTGGATTCGGGATCAGAATGTTCCTTCATAAGTGAAAATGCTATGACTATTTTGAATTTAAAAAGAAAAAACGATCGCATTGTTCTCAAAGGTATTGGAGGAGTGGAGGCTGGGCAGACAAGAGGTTCAGCGACTTTGAAAGTTGGTTCAAGGTTTTCGGATGAGTTTTTAAGTGTTCATGCCTATATACTAAACAAAGTTACATCTTATCTTCCTACTGAGTCATTGGATGTAAGGAATCTTGATCATCTTAAAGGTATCAATTTAGCCGATAAAAACTTTATGCAGTCAAGGGAATGTGATATCATTTTGGGTTCCGACACTTTCTTTCATATTATACTACATGGAAAAATTGTGGGAGAGGAAAATCAGCCGATTGCTCAGAATACAATGTTTGGTTGGGTGGTAGCTGGAAGAATTCAGACTGATTTCAATTCATCGCGTTTCGCACACTCTCATTTTATAAGTAATTATGAAAAGGAAAGTAACATCGACGTAATTCTTAAAAAATTTTGGCTGACAGAGGAAATAAATGTTAAAAAACAGCATTTATCTGAAGAGGAAGAATTTTGTGAACAACATTTCCAGTCAACATATAAAGTAAATGAAGACGGTAGATTTGTAGTGAAGTTACCAATTTATAGGGATGTAAATCTGTTGGGGAATACTAAAGGAATGGCAATTGCGAGATTATATGCAATGGAAAGAAAATTTCTGTATAACAAGGAATTTGAGAGGGATTATGGGCTATTCATGAATCAATATGAGGAACTTGGACATATGACACCTCTTGGCGAAAATTTAGAATTTACCAAGAATAAAATTTACTATCTGCCGCATCATTCAGTTATCAAGAGTGATTCTATTTCTACGAAATTGAGAGTTGTATTTGATGGTTCTTGCAAGCCTCCGGATGGGAAGTCCTTGAATTCTATTTTCGCCGTAGGTCAGATTTTGCAACCAGATTTGTTCTACATCCTTATTCGAGTTAGACTACATCGAATTGCCTTTTCTGCGGATATCCAACAGATGTATAGGCAAATATTAATTGATTCGGAAGATCAGGATTTTCAAAGAATAGTTTGGAGGAGGTCAAGATACTCTGATATTAAAGAATATAAATTGAAAACAGTTACATATGGTACATCTGCTGCTCCATATTTAGCAAAACGTTGTTTATTTCAAGTTGGGAAGGACTTGGAGTAGGGGGATCCTGCAGTTTCTTCTATAATAAAAGAGTGCTTTTACATTGACGATTTGATGGCTGGAGCGGATTCTAGTGAAGAGGCAATTGGATTAATAAGAAAGCTTTCTGATAGATTGGAATTCCGAGGTTTTCATTTAAGGAAATGGCGATCCAATTCCTCTGAGGTACTGGAACATTTGTCTCTCGGTCCATTTGATTTACCAGCTTTAGAAATTCATCCTGACGAGTGCTCTAAGGCTCTGGGATTGAACTGGGATTCTACAACTGACTGTTTTATATTTAATGTTAATTTGAAATTTAGCGAGGAGATCACTAAAAGAACATTTTTATCTCAATCAGCAAATTGTTTGATCCGTTGGGTTTCCTATCACCTTGTACAGTATGCATTAAGATTTTTTACCAACAATTGTGGTTATTGAAATTAGATTGGGATACTCCTCTTCCGGAAAGTTTAAAGGTAAAATGGCGAGCATTTCAGAAGGATTTTGAACAAATATGTTTGATTCGTATTCCTCGATGGATCCAGAACGTGGGTAAACAACTTGTGTTGCATGGTTTTTGCGATACTTCGGAATTAGCATTTGCAGCAGTTATTTATGTGGTACAACAAGACGGTAATAAAGTGAATATCCTGATGTCTAAAACTAAAGTTTGTCCGTTGAAACCAGTGTCCATTCCAAGATTGGAGCTCAACGCTGCGTTGTTGCTCTCAAGAATGTATTCCAGTGTGGTAGATATATTTCATGAGTATGTCATCGAGTTCCACGCATGGACAGATTCTCAAGTGGTGCTTGCGTGGTTGTCATCTCATCCTCGGTGCTATAAACCTTATATTGCTAACAGAACTTCCGAAATTTTGGACCTGGCTCCATTTGACTGTTGGAGATATGTGCCCACAAGGGAAAATCCTGCTGACGTCGCTTCAAGAGGTTTGACTCCTAAACAACTTCCCGAGTGTTCCTTATGGTGGGAGGGACCACCCTGGCTTTCCTTAAGTACTGAGAATTGGCCTAAACAACCAGAAATTAAACTTAACTTTGATGCTGTGGTGAAAGAACAGAAAAAGACTAAATTTTGTTTTCCCGTAATTGTAAAGAACTGCATTATTGATTCACTATTTGAAAATTATTCATCTTTTTCTAAAATTGTAGATATTTTTGCCTTTTGTATTAGGTTTATATTGAATTGCAGAGAAAAATGTAACAAGGTTAACGTAGTTTCTAAAGGTAAGATTTCTCCTTTGTGTACCACGGAAAGAAAAAATGCAGGAATTTCTTGGTTTCTTATGTACAGAATTTATATTTTTCAGATGAAATAAGTTGTGTGAAATCTTGTAAAGCAGTTTCAAGGAAAAGTCCTTTATTAGGTCTTTGTCCATTTATTGATAAGGACGGCTTACTGAGAGTGGGAGGTAGACTGTATAACTCACCTCTCTCATATAATGCTAAACATCCATTGATTTTGCCAGCTCAGCATAAAATAAGTGTTTTAATTGTAAATTATTTTCATGTTGTGTATTTACATGCTGGTTTGAATTTATTGTTAGGCATTATTCGTCAGAGTTATTGGATAATTGGTCTTAAAAAAACTTATTAAGAGTTGTATACATAAATGTATAAAATGTTGTAGATATCGAGCAACCACTGCACAGCAGCTGATGGGAGAGCTTCCTGTTGATAGAGTTACTCCTAATAGGCCTTTTTCTATATGTGGCATTGATTATGCAGGGCCAGTTGGTATTTTAAGACATCGTGGCCGAGGAGCTAAAACTACTAAAGGTTATATCGCTTTTTTTGTTTGCTTTGCGACAAAAGCACTTCATTTAGAGCTAGTGAGTGACCTTTCCTCTGAGGCATTCATAGCTGCACTTAAGAGATTTTGCTCACGTAGAGGAGCTCCAAGTTCAATTTATTCGGATAATGGGACAACATTTGTAGGTGCCAAAAGGAAACTATCAGATCTATTTAAATTTGTTTCCACCATCAATGAAAACGATAAAATTAGTTATTATTTATCGCAAGTAAACATTGAATGGCACATGATTCCCCCAGTGAGTCCTCACTTTGCTGGGTTGTGGGAGGCAGCAGTGCGCTCTGCAAAGTTTCATCTTAAGCGCGTAATTGGAAATACCAACTTAACATTTGAGGAGTTGTGTACTCTTTTGACTCAGATAGAAGCTTTATTGAACTCCAGACCACTTACTATGGTGGGTAGTGAAAATGATCCCAGTGATTTAAATGTATTAACTCCATCACACTTTTTGATAGGTGATGTTATTACTTCTCCAGCTGAACCTATTGAAGATAACCTGTCTGTTAGATCGCGTTGGGATATTATACAAAAATTAAAATTAAATTTTTGGAAGAGATGGAGGATAGACTATTTAAGTTCACTCCAAAATAGGAAAAAATGGAAGGTTTCTGGGGAAAATATTAAGTTAAATGATTTAGTTATATTAAAGGAGGAAAATGTACCACCTTCTGTTTGGCCGCTGGGTAGAGTTGTAGCTACGCATCCTGGTAAGGATGGTATGGTACGGGTGGTAACAATAAAAACTGCTAAGGGTTTATTTAAAAGGCCAATTGTTAAACTTTGTTTAATACCTTCTCATCAAGAATGACTTCTTGATGGGTGGGAGTATGTTCCTGCACAATCCTGTTGGACTGCATTCGGTTGTTATGTACTTAGAGTACAGATGCCAGCACTAAGCAGTGGCTGGTTAGGTAGCACTTATTTTATATTTTTGGATAGGAAGTGAATTCAGGTGTTGCTGACTAAAGTGATTTAAATTGGAGGTGGAGTTTCGCCTTCAGCTCGTGTGTTCAGTTCGCCCGGTAATGTTGGCGGCAATTTGATTCATGCCTAGTTATTTGTTGCTTTTGTGGAATTATTTTGCCTTTATGAAATATATTTTAATTAAAGCTGAGTTTTTGAAGTTAGTTCGCCTTGAGTTGGCAATAGTATTTTGAATGTTCAGTTGTTCTGCATGCGATGTGATGTTTTGTGTCGTCCAATAAATAAGTTCAAGAAAGTTGTGACGTGTCTTCTTATGTTCAAGCAACAAGTTTCAATTGATTTTTAAAGTTGTCTACATAAAATATGTACATTTAAAAGTGTTTGTGAAATATATGAAAATTATAACATGGCTGCTCGTGCAGACAGCCATGTTGTAACATGGTATTTTACTTGTTTAAAATAGTTGTTTTAGTCAGTACTACACTATTGTGTATGATTGTGCCACTCCATACATAAAGTACTTTGACTAGTCTTTTTTGTGTGTGTATGTCAGAATGTCGAAATCAAGAGAAAAAAAGTAAAATTGTCCTAAAATTTGGAAACTGATGTTTGAAATGATTTTTTTAAATGAATTTGCCCCCTTTCCCATTTTTTCCCCCTTATGGTGCCATATGAATTTTTGTACTGCGAAAGAATGCTCGTATATTTTAGGAGCTAAACAATTAAACAGATCTATTTTTGTTTTTTAACTGGTAGTTTTTAAAAAATATTATTTTTGATTAAAGAAATTTAATGCGTAATCTGAAAAATTCTGTTTCATACCTGTATAGAACTACAAAAGAAAGCATGGTAATTTCATTATAAATATTTAAAAGAGATTTACTTTTTGTTTTATCAATCTCTAAAAGTTAGTCAACTTAAAATAAAATTAAAAATTGCTTAATGTAAATTAATATTAAATTATTAAAACAGAAAAAAGGCATTAAACCTATGTTAGGAAAAAATTAACTCATCTATAATAGATATCTTATTCTTAAATAAATAAAAAAAGTATGCATTTCTTTGTGAAGATAATCTGCAATTATAGATACATTAATAAAAATGTCATGGTTAAAATGTATTCGCTTCTGGCAGTAATGCACACATAAAAAGAATATTTTAACTTTTTACATTTAAAGTTACATTTTTTATATACATATATGTAAAGATATTTAGTTCTTGTAAATTATAAGTCAATTAATAAAAAATACTTTAATGATGTGTGAAACATGCGTGCAATTTATTGCTCTGATGTCATTATATAAAAAAAATGAAAAAACACACTTTATAACTAAATACATGTTTAGTGCTGGATATCCAATCGGGGAACCAAAGGAGCTTCGGATATCCAATATCCGGCAAAATCAGTATCTGTTACATCCCTAAGTTTAACACAGAATATAAAACTTACCACTGAGAAATGGAAAGTAAACACCCAAAATTAGGGTATTTACCCCTGATTTTGGGTGTTCACTTGAGGTAGAAGTAAATACCTTACCTACTGGGCATTTACCCAAACCACATCTCTAGTGAGAAATTCTCACCCATTATTTTCTGTAATGATAATCCTGTGGGACAAACTTCTGAGGGGAATAGATTACAAAAACAAGAATCAGATGCACAATGAAAGACTAAGGAGCTGATTAATTTATGAAAACAAATACAATCAAATTTTTCCTAAAAATCTGCAGAACAATTACTGATTTTACACTATTCTTTAAAACTTTTTAAAAAATTACAGAAGTGCATATTCATTACTCAAAGAGTTAACTGTAACTAATCACACAGATTTCTTGTATTAGTTAAAATAAGTAATGAATGCTAGAAATTGGACAGTTAATTAAAATTAAGGATATGAATTCGTTAGTTTTAAAGTACAAATACACTTAGTAAAAAGTACAAATACAGATACTGCTGCTTTCAAATGCACAGCAGAATTGTACGAGCACTCATTAGGTATTTAAAAAATAGAATGAACATACAATATACTTACAAAGTTGATATAATGAGTTATCATGCACATACTGTAGCATGCAGTAATCATGGTTTATATCTTAGTCCGGCACTTTCCTATAGGAAGGAATATCCTCTGTCGTAGCTTGTTCACTTGTGCAGATGTTCGGTGTAGCCACAACATCTATATTTCAGTAAACTTTCAGCATCTGACCCTATTTTACTAACCAAAAAAGTACAAATACAGATACTGCTGCTTTCAAATGCACAGCAGAATTGTATGAGCACTCATTAGGCATTTAAAAAGTAGAACAAACAAAATGAATAACAAATAAAATTTGATGCATAACCAAATACATAAAGTTAGAACTATATAACATATCTTTCAATAAAACCTTTGGAAATCTGTGAAGTTTATAAATAAAACATATAAACCATTTAATACATAATTAGAAAATGAAGATCTTCTAATTGCTATAGCATTCGAGGAACTTTATTTATTGCTTTAATGAATGATTAAAATAATCTAATACTGCATTTGTGAAATAGATAAATATTATCAGAAATAATCAAAGTCTACTAATTAACTTACGGTCGAATTATGAGCTAATTATACTGTAGGATAATATTATACTTACTCATGTCTTAACTTTCATCTGTTAGATCGATCTGTTTCTTATTTGACTCGTTTTCAATTGCATAGAGCTGTGGAAGATTTAACGATGGCACTGCTGTCTTCTTCAGGTGTGGTCTTTTCATCTGATCCTTTCCTGTAAATTTCAAATAAATATTAACATATACAATGCTGGTCTTTTGATTGCGAAATTTAATATATGTTTAAACATAAAATTTAAAAAATAAATAACTTAAAGATAATAATAGCAACAAGTTTTTTTTTTTTTTTTCAAAACATGATACATACAAAATGTTTAGGTTAAAAGTCATTTCAACTGAACTAGCGCAATCGAATATGGGGTATTTGAATCCAGGGAATACATACAAAAATTATTAGGAATATCCAAGAGATTGTACTGATGAAAATAGCAGAAAGTAGCGCATGTATAACTTCTAATATATATATAATTTGTAATATGTACCTAAAAGAAGTGAAAAAAAAAGTATGTGTGACATTTTTTCACTGTTTTCTTTTTGAAAGATCCCCTTTTTAACCTCAGCATAAAAAAAAAATGAAGCATTAATTAATATTTTATTCTACATACTTTATATATATATACACACATACATATAATATATGCTCACTAGAAATATCTAACTCATTTCATAACCCGAACAAGTTGTCACAATCTCTGTACAATTATGCACTTTTGTTTAGGGATGGACGCGAGACGCGAGAATTCTCGCATTGTCTCGCGTTCTCGCATTGTCCCACGAGACGAGACAGGCATTTTTTTTGCGAGACGAGACGCGAGACGAGAAAAAAAATATTTTGCGGGACGAGACGCGAGACGAGACAGAGTCTTGTCTCGCGCGAGATTTCTCGCGAGAATTCTCGCATTTTCTTCCGTCTCGCATAAATACGATCTGAAAAGCGACAATTTGCCTGAAGCCTCTACCGTTTAACTTGCGTCTCCTTCGTTTTCGGTCCTGGTATACTATCAGCACTCTACAATACGCACAAACACGTAACATTTAAAATTAGAAGAGACGAGAGATATACAAAACACACAAAGGAGAGGATAAAGAAAGAGGCGGAAAAAAAAAGAAAACAGAGAAGAGTTGAAAGAAAAATAATAAGTAAATAGGAAAAGCGGTACGGTATGTTCAAATCTGACCACTTTTAGACGGGGCCCGGGGCATTAAGTTTGGGCCCCCCTCTTACTGTCCCCTTTTTTACGCATTAAGCCCCTTTACTGAGCCTACCTTTTTTAAGCATTTTAACCCAGTTTTGACCGCTGTTGTACTCGAAAATTGCATTAACTGTAGTTTAGTATTTAAGTTAACTGTAGTTTTTGTACTTTTATCAAATCGTATTTATCACCCCAAAAAAATATCTCTAACTTGATCTAGTGATAGACAATTAGGTAATACCTATATTATAGAGGAAATTCAGTGTTTTCCCCACAATTACTATTTCAGTACATATGAATTCATAATTTAGATAATCGGGATATATATGGGCCCCCTTTTTCTTCAGGGGCACCGGACTACCGCCCCCCCCCTTGCCCCTGTGATAATCGGGTTTCGGGTATATCAGAGGGAGATTAGAAGTAGAGCAACTTGCATTCGCATTGATGCTTAGTCTGAGTAGGTTGAAATATGGTTGAATATCCTTGGCTGAAATATCCTTGTACCGATATTATCCTCAAACTTTCCCGCACGTTGCGGCGCGCGTAGGGGGGGGGGGGACGCCCACCCTGGTGACAAGTTTCTAGGGGCGGTTAAATCCCTATCGTTGGCCTATTTTAAAGAGATTTAAATGACATTTTTTATTCTTATATATTAATATCGGACGGAAAGAAATGCAAGCAATTTTTTTAAAACTATTTCTCTTTTCGTTCATTTTCGTGTAAAAATCTCTCTATTCTAAAAAAAAGTAAAGGCCGCTGTCGCCGCCGCTGTCAAAAGCTTGTCAGCGTATCTCCTCCTAAACCGCGGGGATTTGAGTTTCGACTAAGGTGCCCACAGATTCGAAAAATTCCGAGGAACCTGCTAAGTTGATTTAAATTTAGAAAATCGAATTATTTTAGAAGATATTAATAATAAAAAACTGAAAAAATAAACCGAATGGTTGCCAGATTTGGCATAAAATCATTCATTCCTTTGCAAGAAAGCGTTTCCAAGTATCTAGAATCGCGTGAAATTTACAAACATGAGTTAGAATTACGCCCATTTTACGCCAAAATAAAAACTATGAAATAAGTAACTCAAAACACAAAGTTGACAATTTTCAATTAGTAAGTTCGCTTAGACAACAGGAGTTTAGAATTAGCGATTATTCCTTTTTCCAAAACAGAATAACTAATATCTTGAAAATAAAAAATAATTAAAATGCAGATTATTTTAAAGCCGGTTCTCGTCCAGCTGGATTATTTGCTACCAGTAGAAATATTTGGCGGCGTTAACTATGCCATTATAGCAGTATTTGCTAGCGCGACGAGATGGTATAATTCGTGGTGCTAAGTACGCCAATCTGCAAACGATTATGTAAATGAAAATATGGATAATGGTTTTCCGGTAACCTTACGTGAACAGTAATTATAGGTTGTGAGCATGTGTAAATCGCCAAATAATGAAAAGTCGCCATTGGTGGCAAGCTATCCTATCTGTTCGTAGCTTTTATTAACTTTACATGTACGCAAGTCGCCAAATAATGAAAACTGGCAATGGGTGGCAAATTCGAAGGGTGTCCAATAGGTTTTACATTATTAAAAATACAACTGAAACAGATGTTTTGGTTTTATTATGCTTTAGCTCCTAATTAATATAACTTTTGAATGGCAACATTGAAAATCATTGTGTTTCTGAAGAGTGCAAATAATTTTTCCAGCGATTATAAGCGGAGTCCGCATGCCAGGTGTAGTATAGCTCAGGACCCGTACAACACGGATTCCCATAACAAAATATCTTCCGTGTTATGAGGGGGAGGGGTTCTACTGTAGTGTGAAGTTTAAATTTTTATGTACCAATGAACATGCAAGAACCAAGCAATGCGTAGCTCAGTAACATTCTATCTGATCCAATCTTCGGGTTTTGTCTGTTGAAATTATGTCTTTTTTACGAATAAGCCTGATTAGGGGCCGAATGTCTCATACGAAAAGTGAGCGTAGCGAGTCTTAGCGTAGTGAGCGTAGCGAGCCTTGGACCCTAGTGATACAAAAAAAAAAAAAAAATCACTTCACCAAAAGCTATAGAGGCAATGGGGCTACTGTGCACTTAAAAATCAGGCCACTGACCTTGAAAAATTATCGGAATGTCAATTTTCAATAGAGATAAATACAAAATACATGAATATACCTCTGTTTGCGCCCTTTCGGATGCCCACTCCTTTACATTTTTTATTCCGCCCCCCCCCACACACACACGCACACTCACATTCATTTGAAAAAATAAACCCATTTAATGTTGTGCGGTTTTTCTCTTTCCACTGGTTCTTCAAAAACTGTACTATGTACTTTTATCAACAGTCACCCAGTATTCATCATGTCCAGTGGCGTACGCAAGGGGGTGAGGGTTTGGGGGTTCACCCCTCCCCCCTTGTCAAAATTTTTTTAACAAAATGTCCACAAATTTTCAATTTTTAGCTTAAATATTACGTTACACAATATTACATTTATACACATTTAATTTATACACATTTATACATTTACACACATTTATTTTAGCTTAAATATTACATTTTAACACAAAGTTATGTCTATAACCCCCCTCCCCCTCCCGAAGGAAGTCTGCGTATGCCACTGATCATGTCAAGAAAGAAGAAAAAAAAGTAATAATAAACACAAAAATTGTCTTTCAAAATGAGCAAAAGCGCTATACTTATAAAGAAATATTGTAAAATACTACTATATGTATAAGATCTTTTCCTGTTTTAAAACTTCACGCTATGAGATGAGGAACAACCCTCGCAGAATTTCTCTTTATCCTTAACGCTTCCTCCAGTCATTTAAAAAGACAAACTTTGAACACAGGACTGGGGCCGAAAGGAAACGCATGCTTTGTGTTGAGATGCCAAAGCTTTTTTTTTTTTTTTTTTTTTTTTTTTTTTTTTTTTACGCAGAATATCAGGTATCGGAGGGTCCCTACTACAGAGTTCCAGTTAAAACAGAAATGTCGGGAGAGAGATGTCCCGAGGACATAATTGCCCGGTGTCTTTTGGATTTGCCGACACGATGGATGACCTCTCACTCCAGAACAGAATGGACCTACGGAGGGCGAGCTATCTCAGCACGTGGAAGTAGGTGGGCTATCCGTGTACTGGATTTTCCTCGAAAAAAATGTCTACCCCCATCTTTGGGGAAGTTTCCCGTACACTCTCTTTCTCTATCCACGGGGGGCGAGGGATCGGTTGATAATTGCATCGTTGTATCCAGTCTTCCGAAAAATCTCCGCGAGAGACGATCAATTAGCGCTTCTCCTCCCTCCCAAGGATTTTCCCAGAAAACAGCCCAGCTATAATCAGCCAGATGTGCTTGGACGCTCTGTTGTGCAAAGAAATACCTGTACTTCAAAAATCCAACAGAATATCGAACACTAGAAAGATCAGTGTATTTTCTGAGACAGACTTCACTTGCTCGATAGTTACTTTCCTAAAGAAAGACAAGTATGCACGAAAACCGATATTTTAAAACAATCTACTTTTGCGTATGTTTTCCCCCTTTTATAGAAAAATAGTAATTTAATTTATGAATCAGTTGCATATTAAGTTACAGAATTATTTTCAAATTTCTAATACTGATAATTTAGTATGTGCTCTTTGAATTTCTTTATTTTTTTAAGCTGTTCTACCTGAATAGTAATCGCCGTTACAGAACTTTTGAACAGCTTTAAAAATTAACCAGTGATGTTAAATGCCCGAAAATAATAATAGTAGTAATAATAATAATGCTTCTTCACCCGATGCACTATGGACTGGCACAAACAGTAAAGCGCTATGTCACATGCAATGCAACTGGCAGAAAAAAAAATTCATAAGCAAACAAATCGTCTTCAAAAATGGGCTGATAATTTAACCGTTTTTCGAAATATTGCGAAAATCTCTACGTTTAGCATTTTTCCTGAGTATTCTGTTCTGTAATTCTTTAACAATAATGGCCAAAAGTATTCCAAGTTACAGAAATCTAACTCTTTTTAAGATTAAGCCCCCTCTTCCTCGTCAAAAAGAAAAATCAATATAATTGATATTTTTTAATGTCAACATATCACATTAATTACTTCAAAGACAAGATAGCATTAAGTTAAAGAACAAAAATAATTATTTAATTTATTAAAAAGTAGCATAAAAAATCCATACATTATTACAGAAATCATAATCCATTTTGGATCGTCGGAATAAAGAATTAATTTCAAGTTATTCTGCAAAAAGAGGATAATAAATAAATGCAATTGAACTAAAGATCATTTATTATGTTGCTGAGCAGCCTTGACTTTGATCACAACAGCCACTCTTTTAGATATGGAATCCACAATGTTTTACAACACTTCTTTCGGTGTTTCACGGTGCCATCTTAAATTATGGGTTCCTGAAGCTCTAATTTTGTTTTTCGGCGATTTTCAGATGTATTGTTTCCGATTATACTAATAATCAAAAATATTTAAATCTGGCAAATTTCATGTCCATTCTTTCTGGGTTTATTCTTGAAAAGATGATTAGATTTCTCAAACTTCAATACTTTTGGCCAGTAGTGTAGGTTCATTGTAACAGCTCACAGTACAGGTTGTAAAGAGACATTCTAAATTTGTCCGAGTCGCTAGTGCAATTAATTTTTTTTTTTTTTTTTTTGTAAACTGTTCAATAGTTGCATGACGTTTTAAGCTGTAAGATTAAAGTTAATTTCATATGATGAAAATTGAATGAATTATCTTGTAAAGATGCTTAATTTCCCAATGTGTTACTTATCAACGTAATACATGGAGAAATTGCATCTGGAGAAAGTCGTCCAAAACTCCAGACAATTAGATTCGCAGCCACGGGAATCTAACGGGTACTCGCGTTACATAAGAAAATAGCCCGAAACTATAGATTGTTAGACTGACAGTCGCGCGGTAGACCAGAACCCTGGACTGACACACTAAAGCAATCTATTATGTTCAGTGTCAATCACTCGGCCATGGTGGGTTCTATTCATTTCGGTGGGCGGGAAAAAACGCCCCTGAAAAAAACGCACAATATTGAAGGGGTTTATTTTTTTCGATAATTGTGGGTTGGTTGGTTGGTTGGTTGGGGATTGGCGCTTGAAATAAAAAATATAAGAAAGGAGTGGGCATCCGAAAGAGTAATTTCTTTTATTTGTATTAAAAAAAAAAAAAAACTTTATCAAAAGCTAAAGGGCAATGAGGCGTTTCGGACGGCCATGGGGCTACTGGAAAAGTTATCTGAATAGCAATTTTCAATAGAGATAAATACAAAATACTCTAATGTACCTCAGTCTACGCACTTTTGGACGCCCACTTGTTTCTCACATTTTTCATTTCACGCCCCCCCCCCCCTCAACTAAAAAAATAAACTCATTCAAATCATGCGCTTTTTTTCCGGTGCGCATATTTAATCAATGTTGGTGAAAGGGAATAAGCTTTGCAATACTAATAATGGTAAAAATATATTTATTAAAACTATTCCAACAAAACTAATTAAAAATTAATTTTAATTACAGTTATATATAGCCGATATTTTACATTTTAAGAAAGTAGTTTTAAATAATTTTTAGCCAGTTTATTTAAAAAGGGTTTTTTTTTTTAGCATTTAGAAATGAAAATTTGATTAAAAACATTACACTTATACTAACATTTGATATAAAAAGTTTTTTAAAAATTGACTTATTAATACCATAATTTAATTCTGAAAATAAAGCATGTCAAAAATAAGAGTAATATTTAAATTAAATACTTTAAAAAATAAAAATATTTATATGTAAATATATGTACTTATAAATCATTCATTCTAAGAATTATTTAAAACCAAAGAGTTAACAAGATAAATTACCACGAATCAGAATAAATTCTTGCACTTATAAAAAGAAAACCAGTAATAACAAGCCACAGCTGATTACAAATCAGACTGAATGTGATAACATATTACAGAGAACGTGCATGTTAAATCTGTGGAGTCTTAGATCCTTTTTTTAGGGTTGCCTGTTAGGTGAGAGATGGTATTTAAAATTTTCGAAACTGCTATAATTTGTTACTGAATGACTAGTTTTGGACTTTGTCCAAAGAATACAAAAAATTGAACTATTGGGAGGGGGAGAAGCGTCATTCAAATTATGAAAAATTTAGTATAATACTGATACAAAAAATTCACAATAATTAAAAAAAATCATAAAACGGTAAAGGGTAATGAGGAGTTGCGGACGGCCACAGGCCACTGTTCTTGGAAAAGTTGTCTGAATGGCAATTTTCGATAGAGATAAATACAAAATTCACTAATGTACCTCTGTTTACGCCCTTTTGGATGCCCACTTGTTTCTCACATTTTTTTTAAATTCATGACCCCCCCCCAACCCCTCTTATCTTCTAAAAATACAAACCCATTCAATATTGTGCGTTTTTTTCCGTGATTAATTAATTTCACAGTTGTAGTGAGATGAGTACTCAGTATCTACTTCGTATTCAGCCTATTCAGTTAAATTTTGACCGAATACTCGGCTGACATAGATTATTTTATGGAATTTCAGCATTTTATAAACATTATGAAAATGAGACGCAAATAATTAAGCAAATATAAATAATATATATAGTAAAATCTTAAGGGTATTGTTCGAAGAAAGGAAGTCTTCCTCACGGACTTTACGCACAAAGGGAAATAACGTTTGCGCAAAATTTGGTTATGTAGTGCGGCGTCCCAAAATAAAGAGAGAGCCCTTTTGCTCACACAAAACACCTTATTAGACGCACATAAAAACACATAGAAGATTTGAGTTGGAACTTAAACAGTCAGATGGCGGGTTCGAAAAACATTTTTGGCCGTGCCGGTCCGAAACCAGAGGAAGTACCTCTGTACTGGTCACTGTCTGAAACCGAACTCTACTCTGTCTTGAACTGCCGATCTTGCTCTGCGCTGGGATCTCAAGTGGATTTCGATCACGTGGCACGCTTGAAGTGTTCGTAAGTTATGAGATTTTCAAGCCGCTATACTGTCCAATTCTGAAGAGCCCTTGAAACACTCTGGGATTTATGCATTCTATAACGTCAGAACTGCACATCATCGAAAATCTATAGCTCCTTGTGGAATTCTTTATGATACCGCACAGATCAAAGGTTATCGGAGAGATTCAAGTAGTGAGGGGTAAGAAAAGGGAGCGTCACTATATCTCTTAAGTTCTAATTATTCGTAATTAGTCGGACAACGTCACAGCTGTGTATTTAAATATTGAGAGATTTTAGTTTAGTGATTAAGACAAAGCAATATGAAGTCTATCTACCTAAGGAGGACATCTTGGACACAGGATCTCTTTACGGGTTTTCATGCTACAGGGTATTCATGCTACATCTGCAGAAAATCGTCCAAAACCACAGAGTTAGATCCGCAGCCATGGGATAGGCCAAAACCAAAGACCTTTACACTTCGGGGAGATTTAAGAGTTAATCTTATGAAGATGCTGTGCACGCCATTAATTTATTTTTCGGAGAACCTGTAAAAAAGTTTAAATTTTTTTCCCAACTTTTAACTGGAGTGTAAACAGTTATAAACGTTTATATACTTACTGAATTGTGCTATAAAAGGATGAAAGGATGAATGTATCCGTATTGAAAGGCAGTAATGTATCGATATTCTTTTGAGTGCTCCTGTAGAAGAATTATAAACCCTACATACACTATTTTCTATCGAGGTCATTACTTGATGATCCTTAATAACATATATTAACTTTATTTTGTTTGAAACAGACGAATAAGTCTAAAACACAAATATGGGCACCCTCCGGTTCCCTCAACATATCGAAACCCCATATAAACCATTCAACCTCCCATATAAATCCCAATTATACGGCCTTCGACATCACTAACATCCTGAATTTTGGTCCGCTACTTCGCTAAAATCCTGAAGTTTGGCACGCCACTTCGCTAAAATCCTGAAGTTCGGCCTGCAACTTTTCAGAGGTTGCCCATACCTGGTATAAAAAATATGCTTTTAAGAATTATTAACCTTAAAGCTTAATGTATTAGATTTCTTTTCGGTACTCCTGTAGAAGAGATACAAATGCTTCAGAGATCTTTTTCAGTTGGGTACATGGCAGGGCTGGATACAACTGATCACACCGGCCCGGGAAACATATGTAAACGGCGAACAGTTTACATTGCATTCTGAGCAAACATGCACATTATACATGCGATATATATGTGAAAGTGACCGGCCCATCAGGAAATTTCCCTTCTTCCCGGTGGGCGTATTCGGGCCTGGTACATGGTACTGTAAATAGGAACAACATTAATTTTGTAGTAATCTATGCAAATATATATGGCATTTAGAGTACGGACGAACAGACAAACACAGAATGTTTTCTGTTTGTCGCTTCGACTTAGTGTTCTTGGAGGGTGTCAAAAGTATAAATATCCCTCTTATACAACATACTCGTAAGTATCGACATGGAGAGTGGGGAATTTGCTCTTCTACGATTTTGCGGTCTAAAATCTCCCACGCGCTTGGGGGAGGGGATGCAATTTTGGTGCATGTAAATCGAATAATTAGAGAACAAGTTACTGATTTTCAAAATTTCTATTGGAACCGCCATATGTTTATCTTGTCACATTAGAAACCTTTTAATTTCCATCTGAAAAATGAAATTATCGCCAAACTGGTTTCATTTTTTAAAACACGTTTTCGGGTCCAAAAGTAGCGAAGCTTGGCGACATTCGGTAC
Source organism: Cheiracanthium punctorium (assembly GCA_038373885.1). Classification (NCBI taxonomy): domain Eukaryota; kingdom Metazoa; phylum Arthropoda; class Arachnida; order Araneae; family Cheiracanthiidae; genus Cheiracanthium; species Cheiracanthium punctorium. The sequence goes on along the minus strand of JAWZYV010016611.1, from coordinate 14,291 downwards.
AATTTTTGAGGGGGACTCCCAATTGTCGTTTGACCATTAGCTAACTATATAGTAGGATAGTATTGCGCTTGAAATGGGTGAATGTCTGTAAAACTGCCACTGACAGTTATGTAATTCTTTTGAGGTGCTCCTGGAGAATACCTTTAAATGATATAACGGTTTCTACACGATTTAAAAACGATAAAGAATTGTTCCAATGCAGTTTCATACTCATGACACCAAAATGATGTCATTCTCAGCTGTAATATTCAACTTAAATTATTCAAAGTTTAAAAAAATCACGTTATTTTAATTTTCTAAATTTTTGTATATCGTGGAAGCCTATAATTTAGCTCGTTTAGCAGTTTTCATCTGAAAACCTCATAACCGAACTTAGTTTCTAAAGCAATTTTAATCTCGTGACATCCAAATGACGAAGATCTCATTTATGATAATACCTAACTTTCATACGTATATGATTCGTAACATGACTTGTATGTCTCAGCAATTCGTAAAATATCTAACAAATTGGGATATCGGGAGAGCTTTATAGACGGAAAAATGACGAAAAGTAGCTTAAAATTGGAGAACAGCTGTATTCAGAGAGTTTTAAAGTCGAGCAAAATACGCCTTGTGCTTTTTCATATGACGTCTGCGCACAAAGAATATATTGTTACGAATTTTCGGGGCAACCCGTTGTTCTTGAGCTTAAAATAGTTCAAAATTCGCATTCCACGCATCAAATAGTTAAATTTTGCTTTTTGTTGCATCAAAATCCGTCAACTAGAACCGGAGATACGAAGGTTTTGTTTTCTCCTGTTTTTATAAGGGGTTTCTAGAAATCTCGAGAAATATGGGTCCTAGGGCCTCGTTCTATTCACTTTTGGGGACTTATTTTTAACGATATTTTGGTCATTGGGCGCGATTTTCCAATGGGGCCTGAAAGTTTGTTTTCCTGCATTAAAAACACATAAAAACCTAACATTTCTCTTCTATAATGTAATCAAAATTCCTGCTTTATGTAGAATCTCCGAGAAATAGACTTTTCTGGAAGCTACTCGCAGCTTCTGCCTCTTCTATATATACCACCAGCGCGCTGCTCCGACAGTTAAGAAAAGTTATCGAAATCACATTTCTTACAAAAATAAAGCAATATAGCTAATGGCTGCGTATAAAATAGACATTCGTGATTTGTTAACTCATTTTAGATTTATGTTTCGTTTTAAACGTTATAATACGCACGCAATTTAATTTTTTAATTATAAATATATTTAATTAGCACGCCATTATTACATAAATGCAAGTCTACGAAAAAAAAAAAAATTAAAACACAAGTAATAGTGTATTTTAAATTTTTTTTGTAGACTTGCATTTATGTATTATATTTTACGAATGTAGGAAAAAACGCCGCCGGAAAAAACGCCACCGGAAAAAACGCCACCTGGAAAAAACGCCGCCGGAAAAAACGCCACCTGGAAAAAACGCCGCCGGATAAAACGCCGCCGGAAAAAACGCCACCTAAAAAGATATTTGTGTAATAATTTATTTAAATACTTGAAAATTTTTCATTTCTTTTGCAGAAAAGGGGAGGTATGAAATTGAATTATGAGGTTTAATGTACTTTGTTTTCCAGAAATGGGGGAAGACACATGTCTAATTGAATAATTCAATTTGTGTATAATTTGGTAGGCGTTAAGGAAGGGGGGAGGGGGATAGACTTTCCTAGAAAGATTTCGGTTTCCGCTAACAACAACAAAAAAAAAAAATAGATTTCCAATTACTTAACAGTAAATGAAGCTTTTAGGGAGTATGACCCCCAAAAAACCATTCAGGTACGCCAGTAGCGTAGCCAAGGGGGGGGATAGGGGGGTCATACCACCCCCCCCACATGATGAATTTTTTGCCATACAAAATGTATATTCTTCACTCTCTTATCACAGCAAATATGCATATATGTGAGTTGCAGTAGTCGTAACGCCCCCCCCCCCAATGAAAAATTCCTGGCTACGCCACTAAGGTACGCTGATGACATACAAGTGTTAAGATTTCAAAGAAATAAAATCCTTGTTAAATAGGGATTTTAATTAACACATAGGGTGGGGGATAAGGGTTTAGTTTTTTCATGTTTAAATGGGTTTTTTTTTGGCATATCAAATGAATTTTGACTTTTCTTACTGAAGTGACTTTTCTTACTGAAGAATTACCCCCTCCCTCCTCAACCGCCACCAAGGGCGGATTAAAGGGGGGCGGAGGGGGCGACCGCCCCCCCCCCCGAGAAGAAAGAAATTAATGTAAAAGATCCTATTGGATGTATATGTCAATCTTCTAACTAACCGCCCCCACCGACAAACTAACCGCCCCCCCCCTCGACAAACTTGCAATAATCCGTCAAACAAAACCACTTGTTCAAGGTTAAACGAAAATTCCGCCTTTGCAGAACAGTGAGAACATTTGTTCAAGGTCAAAGGAGAATTCCAAAAATAGCATTCGACCCCTAATGTTTTGACCATTAGACAAAGAGGTAAGATATACATGTCCTGGGGGTTAAAAAAGAACAAAGCAGAGGTAGAGGATCTCGCAGAGGCTTTTTTCTTTCTTTTTTTTTTTTTCCCTTCTTTTTTTTTGGAATCATGTCACAACTACTTATGGCTATGTTAAAACTCCGAAAATCCCAAAAGAAAAAGGGCGAAAAAGCGATAAATCTTTGAAAAGCATTCTCGTGTAGATAAATTGAAAATTCATTTATAAAATGACTACGCAATTTATGAATATTTGTACAAGTTATTAATATACCAATTATTTTATTTGTAAAAAAGTGTATCACTTGTATTCCTTTTTATTTTCCAGAAAAAAACTATCTGATTTTTATTCATAGGAAGAAACATTAAATAACTTTTAAAAAGGTAATAGTTTATTGGATGTGATTTAGAATTTAAATTTTTAAACGAGTTCAAATTTTTAAAAAAATTTCTAGTTTAAAACTTTTTTTTTTCATTTTCATTATTATTATTATTATTATCTATTGTTATTATTTATTGTTATTATTTATTATTATTATTTACAGTGAGTCATTTATAAGGATAACATTACGAATATTGATTTTCTATAACTAATAAAAATTGAATAAAACACTTCTTTCCCTTCTGCAGAATCTGTAAATGTGCTAACTACAGAAATTCTAAATGACGGGCTAAATAATTCTACCAAAGTAATATAAACTCTGGAAAGAAATGCTGCAGTATGAAAAAGAATTCACTAAATTTCTGTAAGCAAAATCTTAGAATGCTCAAATCAGTACTTAAAATGTGTTAAAATTTAATATATTATTCAATTTTATTCACTTAAAAATTGTTATCAAAGAATTCGGAAGAAAATAATTCAATAGCAATCAAAGATTGATTATAATTGATATAATTAATAATTTATTTTAGTAATAATCACTTTTAACTTTTTTTTCTTTTAAGTAGCCTCTCCTGAAAAATATTACATTACTTTAGGACAGGGGCGTTTTCATTTTGTGTTCTCTTTTCACTGGGGACCCAAGGTAGCTGCCCCGTCTGCCCTCGATTTTGTCAGGCTCTGAGTTTGACACTTAAAAAAAAAAAAAAAAAAAACAGTATATCCTAAAAATGAGTACGGGTGTCGACATCCGGTGACACTACAAAGAATTGTTCTCCATCTTTAAATGAATATGTACTTTGTCTTGAAAATAATACAATAAATAAGTAAATCAATTATTTAGATAAAAAACTTATAAATTAATAATTTGATTTGCAAATTTTGTATGTTTGTTTTGTAGTACAAGAACCGGAATCGATCATGTTTTAACAAAATAATGAAGTTTTGAATGCTCATAACCCAGCAAAAGGATAGACGGCCCTACATATTTAACGGACGCGTTCACTTACTAGGTCGTCTTTGATTCTCAGTCAGGTTCTTTAGCAAAGGCTCTATTTCTGATCAAATTAATGTTTAAAAACTGTTACAAAGGTTACAAAAGTTAGAAAGTATTATTGAAACTTTTCCAACTAATTTTAACAAAACTAATTAACTATTAATTTTAATCAAAGTTATATAAAACTAATATTTTACATTTTAAGAAAGGAGTTTTAAATGATTTTAAACCAGTTTCCTTTAAAAAGTGTTGCTGTTTGTTTTTTTTGTTTTTTTCAGCATTTAAAAATTTGTTTAAAAACATTACAATTACACTAACATTTAATTTAAAGAAGATTTTTTAAGTACCAATGTTTAAATGTTCCTTATTCTAAAATTTCTCATTTAAAAGCCAAGAGCTAACAAGATAAATTACCATGAATCAGAATAAACTCTTGCCCTTATAAAAAGAAAACCAGTAATAATAAGCCATAGCTCAGCCTAGGTCTCCCCTCAATCCGATAGGGGCGCAGTAGCGTGTAGCAATTCAGTAGATTTGGAGGAGGGGGGTTAGTATGTTTTTATGGATTCTGGAGACTGAAAAAGACACCGATATATGATTATTTTCTATCATCCTACAAAGCTATGGGGGGGTGGCTCGAGCCCCAAAGCCCCCCTCCTTTCCAACGTCGTCAGTAAGAAATTGAGTTTATCAATACAAAATTATATCTCATACAACCCCCCGAAAAAATTTCGGGGTCCCCAAGCCAATTCTAGGTTCCAAAGCCCCCCCCCCCCCTTTGCTACGTCGTCAGTAATAAATTAAGTTTATCAATACAAAATTATATCTCATACAATCCCCCGAAAAAATTTTCTGGCTACGCTCCTTGCCTCGTCGATTAGCATATAAAGACTGTGTTACATCATAAAACGATTAAAAGTAGATTACTATTAAAAGTAGCGTTTTTTCCGGCGGCGTTTTTTCCGGGTGGCGTTTTTTCCGGCGGCGTTTTTTCCGGGTGGCGTTTTTTCCATGTGGCGTTTTTTCCGGCGGCGTTTTTTCCGGTGGCGTTTTTTCCAGCGGCGTTTTTTCCGCTCACCATATTTTACATACGCACATTTCATTCTGAATAATGTCTGTTATGTAAGAGAGAAAAAAAAAATTCAAAGAGAGTTAGGAAATACAACTAATAGATATTTTAAGAAAATCATAGAATAGAATGTATATTTTTGGAAATACTTCCTTGTCTACGAATGAGTCTCTCAAACGATTATCATTCAGTTCAAAAACTATAAAATGACAGCAGCCAGTAACGAGTTAAAATGATTTAACAGTATTTAACTATTCGCCTTATTAAAAAAAACATGATTTGGTCGAAAAAAGAACATTATGATATTTTATATTGAATGCATTACTGTCTATCATTAATTCACACAGACGATTTTATTGGATTTTTCCACCTAAAAAGGTGCCGCTGGACGCAAAAAGGAAATTTTCCCTTATGCGTTTTTTTTTTTTTTTTTTTTTTTTAAATGACCGCCCGGCACTTTCTTTTTTTTTAAATGTAACATTTATATTGCTGTTTATAGCTGTGAGTGTATTTCTTATTTTTTACAGCATATACCAATATTATAAACAACCTTTTAGGATAATATTTACAACTAATCAGAAGTTTGCAATAAGCATATGAATATTCAATTTAAAATTTATTTTAAAATATTCTTTCTTCCAATTAATAAAAAAAAATAACCACAAAATTTCAGATAATAGCACTAGTAACTCTAATATTAATTTTAAAACTGGAGTTTTGACAGCAATTCGTCTAAAACTTCCTTTATAGAAGTAAATATTATGCATTAATTGTTTATTAATTTTTTAAAACTTCTATGTAATTTAGCTTCTGGTGTGCACTGTGTTAATTTGTTTATTTATTGAACATGAAAAGCTAATGGTAATGAAGCAATACACTAATTTAGAACTCTATAATTCTTTGATTTAGAGGCAACAATCTAAATTCATCAAACTTGCATAGAATGAATGTGAATAAAATAAAAATTATGTTAAAAGGCAAAGCGTTTCTGTGATTTTATAACTTTTCTTTACACATAAATTTATTTTCATATAAAATGCATTTCTTTATTAGTAAAAATACTTTTTAAGAAGAAAAATAAATTATTTACTAATATATTTGTGGCACTGGCATTGTAACACTTTTCTCCGCTTCTGACTTTAATTTTTGAGAAAACTCCCTTTTTAATAAATTTCCGGTTGGAGGCTCATGGTTATGAGTCAAAGTTTTTCTCGTGCATTTATGGGGTTCAGTATCCTCTGTTATTACACGTGCTTTGCAGGTAACTTCATCACATTTCCAATAATTTTCTGTTTTCTGTTTTTTGTTTAAATGAAACAAAAAATTGTTTAAAACCAGCATTGGTTTTCCTTTGGTTGACTGGATGTACGCTATTTCGTCCATCGTAAAAAGACAAAAATCAAGCAATGCGGACTAACAAAATGCCAACTAACTAAAGAGTGCCTTCAAACAGAAAAACCGGAAAAAATATCTCTCTACTGACCGTTACAGTTGACAACGGGGAGAGGGGACAACTTAATGGCTTTTTAACGACCTTCAAATTGCCCGGTAACGACTTCATTGACCTCTGCTTACACCTTCAAAGATCGGGAAACCGCATATAAGTTAGAAAGGATTGATCAGAAAATAGCACCTTCGCACTTTCTTAACGACCCCTATTTTGCGCGGACTTTAGTGACCAGATGTTGTAATTGGCACCCTATATGTTTTCCCCCATTTTCGAGGAAAGACGGATAAACCGGGCTATCACCGGAAGAATTTTTTTCCCTCAACAATAGGACACCTCCGAACAGATTGCGAGATAAGGCGCCAGCCAGAGCGGTGACAAGTTGCAAGATGACCGCAGCTTTCACAATTGACATGAAGACTTCCGTTCGCTATTCCACCCACAAACAACTATTGAGTGACCGTTTTTTTTTCCCGGAAAAAATACAAGGGTGAGGAATTAATGTATCGAGAATTTCGCTAATGATCGGTTTCCAGACAAAAAATAAAGTATGTGGATTCTGGACACTGGAAAAGACACCGATATATGGTTATTTTCAATCAACCTCCAAAGGTATGGGGGGGGGGCTCGAGCCCCAAAGCCGCCCCCCATTTCGTACGTCACTGCAGAAGCGTAACCATGGAGTGGGATATCGGGATATACCTCCCTGCGAAACTTTCAAAATTAGTTATTAAGAGCTTTCAGATTTTTGTCGTCAATAAGAAATTAAGTTTATCAATACAAAATTGTATCTTATACAACCCCCTCGACAAAATTTTCTGGCTGCGCTCTTGCCTCATTGTCTAGCATATAACGACCATGTTACATCCTATGTCACTATTAAAAGTCGCGTTTTTTCCGCTCACCATTGGGGAATAACACTCAACATACAACATGGTTAGATGACTGAATTGTGAGGGTCTCTGTGAAGGTTCTGAAGGCAGGGTTCTACCTGCCGTGCGGCTATCGAAGTTTTGGGCGGTTTTCTCCAGATGTAACGTGAATACGGGTTAGAGGTCCTCCTCCCATTGCACCCCTTCTAAGCAGATAGCTCTTTCGTAGCTTTACCTTAACACAAAACAACACAGAAACATTAATAAATCATCAATATAGCTATTATGTGTTCATGATGTAAGTAGTATTATTCCTTATAAAAGCGTTTTTAGCCATTGATAGAGCACTTGGTTTGTAACAACAAGGTATTTTTAATTTCATATACTGAAGTATTTAATGGATTTTACATGAATTCCAGCTGGAATATAACATTTATTTTTATTTTTAACTAGCTGAAGTACCCGTCCTCGACGGGTTAGTGAATGCAAATTTCCAAAAAGCAAGAACTTTCGTCAGCATTGTAGGAGTACACAGAATGAATCATAAGCGTAAAGTTTTCAAAATTATTGGGGGGGCCGGGCCCCACAACCACATATATTCACGTCAGTGGCGTAGCCAAGGGGGGGGGTTAGGGGGGGTCATAACCCCCCCCATGAGGAATTTTTTTCCATACAAAATGTATATTTTTCACTCCCTTATCATACACCCGTATACATATATGTGAGTTGCAGAAGTCGTAACTCCCCCATGAAAAATTTCTGGCTACGCCACTGATTCACGTACATATAACTTAGTAATAGCTGCCAACTACAATGGAATATACATAACCACTTTTTCTACATGATTTTTCGGCTTAAAATATAGCAAAATTTTTGTGCTGCACCTATGTAGGGTAAGTACCCATGTTAGTATCTTCCTACCATGTTATAAGTTAAAAATAGAAGCAGTGTAAAATATCCAAAGGAGGAAAAAAAAAACATTTTCGATGAGAGAGTGTATTTTAGACACATCTGAACTTTTCTTTATTTCATACTTTACATTGCATAATCTGATTATAATGAACCAGAGCCTGGTGAGGGCAGCTTATAGTAACATTGTGTGTTACGTGGCGTCACAAAGAATACTAAATCATGATTGAAATCAAACGAAGAAAATTTTTAAAAGTCCAAGTAAAGGTTTTTTTTTAACGTTTGTAAATGGCGTGAAATACTATTTTTTTATGTTAGCATAAATTAATTTTCTGTATTGAGTGGTAAATTATTGGGTGGGCTCAGCCCCTATTCACAATTTATTGGGGGGGCTCGAGCCCCACCGGCCCATATAACTCTACGCCTATGGAATGAATGTAGTATGTTGACAAAGTAAAGAAAGCGAACTTATAATTTTTATGTATTGTTAAAATATTACAGGTTACAGAGTAACTAAGTAATACCATTTGATTCGCTTTAGTCGTAATTATGGGATGCGCGAATGAATATATACACATACTGAAATAATTTTCGCAAAATCTCAAAATTTAATCAACATTTTGAAAAATTGGAAGCCTAGAATTTAAGTTGAGTGACAACCTATCATGTCACTCAAATTCGTTTCATTCCCTGCAGTCTTTATTTCGTGATGCTGGAACAATTTTCAGCATTTTAAAACGATTTTCGCAAAATCTCAAAATGTAATCAAAATATTTTTAAAATTCAACGCCTATAAATTAAGATTAGCAACTACCTATCATATCACTAAATTTCGTATCATTCGTATTAGTCGTTATTACGTGAAGTTTGAAGAAATCATCATTGAACGTATTTTGAGAGAATTTTCACAAAATCTCAAAATCTAATAAAAATGTTTAAAAAATTGGACTCCTATAGTTTATGTTGAGCAACCATCTATCATGTCACCAAATTTCATATCATTCGCTTTAGTCATTATTACTTAATGCGGGAACAAAGATTCACTCAGTTTTAAACGATTTTCGCAAAATCTCGAAATCTGATCAATTTTTTTTTAATTAGATGCTTATAGTTTAAGGTGAGTGACCACCTATCATTTCACCAAATATCATTTTTTCACCTTTGCAGTTATTACGTGATGTGCGAACACAAATTTACGCAGTTTGAAATGATTTTCGCAAAATCTCAAAATCTAGTCAAGATTTTTTTTAATTCGACGCCTATGTTTTACATTGAGTGAGCACCTATCATGACACCCAATTTCATATCATTCGCTTCTGTCGTTTTTGCGTGATGCTTGAACACAAATTTACCCAGTTTGAAACGATTTTCGAAAAATCTGAAAATCTAATCAAGATTTTTTAAAAATTCGACGCCTATGTTTTAAGTTGAGTGACCACCTATCATGACACCAAATTTCATATCATTCGCTTCAATCGTTTTTACGTGATGCTTAAACAAAAAAAGCGTCACGGACAGAATGACAAAATGACAGAATGACAGACAGACAAACTTTTTTTTGAGGGTCGCATCGGATTCCCGGGTGCTTGAAACGGATAGAAATCGCAAAATTTTTGAATTCCAAGAAATGTACAGACAAAAGTCTAATTTTATTTATATAGATTTGGGTTTTTATACAAATAATTATCGAATCATTTGTATAATGAATGTAAAATGATGTGAACTCTGATTATTGCACAAGTAAAAGAAAAAGACGACCAACAAATATTAAAATATTTTGCAAGAGGGACTCAAACCATTGGTTTTTGGCAAAGACATTAGAATATACTCGTTCTAGTATATTCTAATGTCTTTGGTTTTTGGAGGGGGGGGGGGAATAAAGGACAAAGTGCCAATTTAAGTTGGCTAATTTTGAGTTTTACGATATGCGAGAAAAAGTAGAGCGTGTTAATTGGCATTTGGACCTTTGTATGCCATGCCATTCCTAATTTAGATCCTCATTAAAAGGAAAAAGAAATTTCCGAGCATTGACTTACTCTAGAAAAGTGTGGTTCAGCTCCATATATTTACTATGCTCAGTGGCGTGCACAAATGGTGTGGGGGTGAGGATTCAGTCCCTCCCCCTTTGTCCATGCATTTTTAACATAAAGTCCGTACAGTTTTAATTTTAAACATATAGATTATGGCTTTTATTTAACCAAAAGATTACTTCCATTCCCCCCTTCTCTTAAAGAAAGTCGGTGTACACCACTGATTATGCATCTGCACATTATTTGTAAGTACATAAAATATTTGTAAGTAATAATTACAACAAAAAGAAAAAACTGCCATTTGCTTTAAATTACCTAAGTGATATGATAATTTTAAGAAATAAGAGGGCCCCCCAAAAGGGATGCTTGCTTCAGAGTGGCTTTTTGAGGCCCAGATCATGTTTTTCTAGAATACAAATAAAGGGAACACAAGGTCATTAGTTAAAGAACTTTGGTTCTAGAAATACTGGTATATAAATTTAACTTTTCATAATCAGCTGTACATATCGTAATACAGCGGATCTGTTGGTGAGCTGTTAGCTATTTTGTAAACAGTAAGCAACTTTTTTGTTTTCTGATTAATCAGTGTTAGGTTATCCGTTTTGAATAGTAAATGTACAAATCTAAAACGTTATAAAAGATAAAAAATCCAAGTGGTTGAAGAAATAGTTGTATGGATTTTGAGGCCCCTACATGTGGGGGCCCCGGGCATTCGCCCTGCCATGCCTCCCTATTTTTACGGCACTGTCTTTCGCCATAAGCCAAGCTATGCGAACGCAAATGAATGATCTACTGGAGTGATTGCGCAAATCCAACGCTCACAAGTCCTTTCTGTTGTCTCTTCTTTTTGATAGTGTAAATCACTTATCGGCAAACCCTGGCCCGCGGCCCGGATGTGGCCCTCCAGGGTATTTTATCCAGCAAGTGGAAGATTTCAAATTTCCATAGACCAGTGGTCCCCAACCCCCTGTCCGCGGATCAAATGGTACCGGGTTGCTCAAGAAAAATTACATTATTTCCATTTTATTTTCTGTCGTGCATTTCTCTCGAGGTCTCGAGTTTCTTGGGTTTGTGCTAATTTATATAGAACAGATTTTGTAACAGAAAAAAATCTCATGACTATTTTACATTATTTTACTGCTTATTAAATATTTCAAGACTATGAATTAAAATTCCAGTCTTTTAAATCCCTATTGCCATTTCCAACAACCTACTGTGTGAAGCGGGATTTTCTGCACTGACAAGAACCAAAATAACAGAATAAAGGAATGAATTGTACATAAGCAACACACTTTGGGTGTCATTGCTTCTTACCTCCAGATCTAACCAACTCGTTGCAAAGAAATAAGCTCAGTGTTCTCATTCATTTAGCGTCCTAGTGAGATAAAATCTTAAATCATTTTACATTCATTTTTTGTGAAACTGTATATATTTTGAAGGTATGTTTAAGCACAATTAAATTAAAACAATAGGCGTACTCCCTCCCCTGACCAGTCCGCGGTAAAATTATTATCAAACGCTGACCAGGTCACGGCGATAAAAAGGTTGGATAGCACCGCCATAGACAATCAATATAAACCAAATCAAAATCCCACTTATACGGTCCGTGACGTCCCTAACATCCTAAATTTTGGCTCGCAACCTTCCAGAGGTTGCCCGTACCCGGTGTAAATGAACAGGTTAAACCCGGGTTCCCCCGAATAAATATGAAACCCATATCTCATACACTAAAACGGGAGGGGGGATAAGTAAGCTTCACTTTAATTATTCACCATTCCGCTCACTATAATTATTCACTATTCCGTACATTGGGGCCGTTTAATTAGATCAAAATTTTATTTGCCCAACATGTGTCCCTGAGTTCTGCAACATATCTGACAAAATTCAAAGCTTTATATATTTTCAAAAGCAAATGAAACTCCCATCAATCATAAATATTACATTTACGCAGTTACGCAAATAAATAAATTTTCGGTGTCATGTCACATTATATATACGGATTAAATCCGAATTTTTATCATTTCAAATAACTATATGAGTTAATATGGTAACTAATATATGTACTAATATGGCAATATGCAACTAATTGCTATTGTTAATACTAATTTTCAATAACTAGTATTAATGTTACTAAAAATATGGTAAAAATTCGCAGTCCTTAATTTTGCGAGACTCGCGAGACGTCTCGCGCGAGACGCGAGACGAGACAGGCAATTTCTGTGCGAGACGCGAGACGAGACAAAGTGGTTGCGAGACGAGACGAGACGCGAGACGAGACAGAGGTTTACCACTGCGAGACGAGACGAGACAGCCCTATTTCTCGTCTCGCGCGTCTCGCGTCCATCCCTACTTTTGTTTAAATAAAGATTTGGAATTTAAAAAAGAAATTCAAAAAATGACACAAATGAAAAATTAAACCTCTATCCACCCTAAAAGTGTAAAAAATATCACTCGTAAATAACTAGTAAATCTAAAGCTCATTAAAAAAAAATAATTTTAATATTTTTCTTTTACACTTTAGATTTCATGTAACTGTACTTTGCATGCAGTGCCTGTAGTATGGCCAAAAAACTGATTTCAGATTAATATATCAGTATCAAATCAATATAGTGATTCAGCTATATTGTGAAAATACCCAACACTGCTTAAATCTGGTATATGAAAATGTTAGTTGTTAGCTCTTTCATAACCAAAATGATAAGGTTATAAAGGAAACATTAAAATTAAAAAAGTACAGTTTGGAAGAACCGATCAAGACATCATAATTACTTTAGTGTTCAACTAAAAGTTTTCTTAATTCATTTAATTGAGGAGAGGAGCGAAACATTTATAAACTAAAAATAATATTCATGCATTATATAAAAACTAATACAGATAATCATTATCAATATTAACACTTTATACATGAGAAAAAGCAGATGTGTATGGTTGGATTTGTGTTGACTCAAATTACTAATAATAAACAGCATCTCTGTTAAAAGGAAATACGGAGGATATAGTTACACACAGATTTTTCATTTGTAAGTTTAATAAGGATGTAATGGATATCTGGTATATCCGGCTGATTTTTCAATATCTGAAATACCGTCGGATATCCGAATCATAAGTATCAGATATCCGGCTATATACTACTACTAAAGTTCTATCTATCTATAATATGTATGGGACAGGATAGAAAATTATATTTGAACATTCTTATAATAAAGCAATACATAAAACAGAGGGATATATTTTTTAACTGAAAAAAACAGCAAACTTAACACTAGAAATGAATCATTCAAAACAAACACACAATTTCAACATTTGTTCAGTAGTTTTTGAGCACATTTATAACTAGTAGGCTAATATTTAGAGTTGATTTCATGCTGTAAAGTGCCGCTTAGCGAACATTTTATGAACTAAAAAGAAAAAAAAAACTTACAAAGTACAAATACAGATACTGCTGCTTTCAAATGCACAGCAGAATTGTATGAGCACTCATTAGCTATTTAAAAAATAGAATGAACATACAATATATTTACAAACTTGATTTAATGAATTATCATGCACATACTTTAGCATGCAGTGATCATGGTTTATATCTTAGTCCGGCACTTTCCTATAGGAAGGAATACCCTCTCTCGCAGCTTGTTCACTTGTGGAGATGTTCGGTGTAGCCACAACATCTATATTTCAGTAAACTTTCAGCATCTGACCCTATTTTACTAGCCAAAAAAGTACAAATACAGATACTGCTGCTTTCAAATGCACAGCAGAATTGTATGAGCACTCATTAGGCATTTAAAAAATCGAACAAACAAAATTAATAACAAATAAAATTCGATGCATAACCAAGTACATTAAGTTAGAACTATATAACATATCTCTCAATAAAACCTTTGGAAAACTGTGCAGTTTATAAATAAAATATATAAACCATTTAATACATAATTAGAAAATGAAGATCTTCTAATTGCTATAGCATTCGAGGGATTATGTTTATTTATTGCTTTAATGAATGATTAAAATAATCTAATACTGCATTTGTGAAATAGATAAATATACATACAATCTTTATAAGTGTGTGCATTTATGTTTTAAAGATGAAACT
>JAWZYV010016610.1:0-40147 GCA_038373885.1 Cheiracanthium punctorium | reverse complement strand
TGGACCCGAAGCCGGGACCTTCACACTTCGGCCGTCTACCATTTTCGGTGACATAACCACTGTGCCATGTGAAACAAATTTTAAAAAGCCATTGATGGGAAAAGTAAACATACTTATTAAAAAATAAAAATCTGGAGTGGCTCCACTTGTTTTTCCGAACACTTACGATTAAGATCATTACCAAGCATTTAAATAAATTTTAATCGATGAATAATTCAAACGTATATACAAAATTGAAGCTCAATCGAAGCCGTTTAAACGCTAGCGCATTTTCAAGAATTGCCCCACATAGGCCATAATGTAAAAGAAATCTTTGTCGTAGCCCTGTAGAAAAACTATAAGTCCTATACACACCAAAATCAATACCGGTCTTGCGACGGTGAACATATATACCCAATTACATATATACCCTTGCGAACATATATACCCAATTTGAGCTCAATCGAATGCCCCGTTTAGGAGCTATCGTGTTCACTCACTCACTCACTCACTCACACACACACATACGTACGTACATACGTACGTATGTATACGTACGTACGTATGTATACGTACGTACGTATATGTATGTAGTACGTATGTATACGTACGTACGTATGTATACGTATGTACGTATATGTATACGTACTACGTACGTATACGTATGTACGTACGTATACGTACGTACGTATATGTACGTACGTACATACATACATCACGTAAAAATAGCATAAATGAATTCAGAAGACCTCAAAACGTGTCAATACACCAAAATCTCGAAGTCGAATTTTTTCATGATTACAATACTTTACTTACATGGTACATGTTCGGAAAGTAAAAATAGCTCATAGCTGCACGGCCGCTTAGAAGGTGCGTGTAATTAAAATGCAGAAACGGCAAAATTTATTGTATTCTATTAAAAGTAATTGAATTTTATTTATCTTTCGCTGAAATTTTGGGCTCGGGTTCCGACTTCAAGAATATTGCTCGGGCTCTGGCAGACTCGGATTAAAAGTCCTAGGGCTCGGGCTTCAAAAAATGAGCCCGAATTCATCTCTAACACACAACGCTATAAATAAATAAGTAATTATAATAATAAATTAAAACGAAACAATGGTTCATTTTCCTTATAAATCAAATAAATATGTTGCTGTATTGTGTATAATATTTAAATAATCCTGTACAAAAGAAAAAAAAAGCTGAAATCTCGATTCATTATACAACTGGTCGACTAAAATGGGGGAGTGAAAAGCAATTAGAGGGGCTAGCCGTCTCCCAACTTCCTGCGTACCCTAACTTGCAAGTACGATAGTGCCGCCATCATTGACCACTGCAAAAAAGACGACAGTTTTAAACGATGGGGTTTTTCCCCAATGAGAGGGCATTGAGGTCACTTTTCGGACGTCACCACATGGCGAAATTGTCCCTTTTCTTCGTTTGCCGTGAAGGCGCGAAGGGTGTCGTTTTCCCTAAAATCTTACCAGGCACAGCTCCATGACTAGGCATTTTTGTGTTCTTTTCTTTCTCATTTACTTACGAGTTGGGCTCATAAGATGGAGAAGATTGCTTTTATTAGATCGGATCGGAACGTGGCGGTGGTTTATTAGTTTTAAATGATTTTTTGTTTAAATTAGAAAAAAAAATAACATCTAACTAAGGAATTCCTCTAATTTAAAATCAGTTTACTTAATTTGGTGAAAATTCTGAAGATAGATCGTTTAAAATCGCCTTAATAACTGCATTATTTTTGTATGAAAAATTGAAGTATATCGCCGTATTCTTGTTATTAAAAATTTTCATTTCATTTCATTTATTTCATAAAAGAAATGCACACTACAGATTAAAATCCATTTACAGTGATGCATAAAAGGACAAATTACATAAGACAAAATTAAAAAAGATAAAATACAGAGATAAAATAAATACCAGTCATGACTGCAAAAGTTCAAAACACTTAACTCTAAAGACTTTAAAAGACATGTTAAAAATATCCAAATCCAAAGAAAACTTATTATAAATTTTATAAAATTTAGATAACGAAAAGTATATGTAATTATATTTTATAATTGGATCCACAAATAAATGGCTATTACGAAGAGACCTGTTCGGTACATTTACACAAATACTTTGAAGAATATCACTGCAGTCAACCATATTATTGACAACTTTATAAAAAAATAATAAACAAAAGAGATCACGACGAGAACTTAAACTAGGAAGACCAAAAACACTTCTCAAGTAAGATGAAGCAATATTCGGAATGTAAATAGGATTACTTTTGTAATATGAATACCGAGTAAACTGAGTCTGCACCCGTTCAAGAATTTTCATTTTGTTTTTATAATACGGATGCCAAACAAGACTACAATATTCAAGATTAGAGCTTATCAAACTAAAGTATAAGATTTTTAATGCATGAAGGTTAGAAAATTCTTTAGTTTTGCACTTAAGAAAAACAAGTTTTTTGTAAGCTTTAGAGATAATGCTATTGATATGGCGTTTTTTTTTTTAATAAACTGAGGGATATATATATATATATATTTGTATTCTTAGGACAAAGTTCAGAACTAGTCATTCAGTAACAAATATTATAGCAGTTTCGAAAATTTTAAATACCATCTCTCACCTAACAGGCAAATAAAGAGTCTAAGACTAGACAGATTTAACATGCACATTCTCTGTAATATGTAATCACATTCAGTCTGATTTGTAATCAGCTATGGCTTATTATTACTGGTTTTCTTTTTATAAGTGCAAGAGTTTAATCTGATTCATGGTAATTTATCTTCTTAATTCTTTGGTTTTAAATAATAATTCTTAGAATGAATAGCTTGCTGAAGTAATGCTTTTTTTTTTCGTTATGTTAATGATGTAATTATCCTTATGAAAAAAATTAATAATGTTCGGAATGCAATTAAGAAGATGCTTATTGAACTGGTTTACTTACAATACATTTTTTTAAAATAATTAAAATGTCGATTAGTCTAGTCGAATTTTAAAATATCAGGTTGCTCATTTTCAATAGCTACAGAGAAATACTATACAAGTTTTTAAAAATAGGTTTTCATAACGTAAACATTCACGGTAAATAAATATTTATTAAAAATAATTCGTGCCACCTAAACTTTTCAAACATAGTAAATTTCTACAGGGTGTCCCGAAAAGGTGGTAATGGGCTTTAATTCTTTATCTATGAGAGATAAGTGGGTAACGAGAGGATATTTTTCTTAACAGAGTCTTATTTCCGACCTTATTTTGAACATTTTTCCAATTTACACTACCCAGTTATCTCTAATAAGTAAGGAATTAAAGCCCGTTACCACCTTTTTGGAACACCCTGTATATATGTAGAAACTGTCGAGGCGCGTCCTGTAAAAAGTAATATACTTAAAGCGTTAAAAGACTGTTCGATTTAAGCAAAAAAAATTAAACTGTAACGGTTCGTTTTTTATCCATGGGCATCGGCAGCATAGAGCATGGAGGTATCTACGCCTCCCTGAATTTTCATATAGTAATTTTTATATTTATATTATGCTGGATTTTTATTCTTAATTTAATTATTTCCCTTCTTTTCTCTTCTTTCCAATATGGCAAACATAATCTATATTGTACTGAATCTGTAAGCCTTTTTATGAGAAAAACTGAAACTCCTACATCACTTCTTTAATGTATAGAGGTCTATTGTATTTATTTACATTTAATATCCTGAAATTTTTATTCGGCACCATAAAGTAACTTTATAATTAATTCCATATGTCTAAGGTCGATATATAATGAAGAAAACACTAGGTTAGTGTTTTTTAGGCACCTCTATATTATGAATTGGAAGTGATTTATGATTTTTATTTAATATAAAAAAATATTAAACTTCTTACTTTAATTCTTACTTTAATGATGAAAATTATTTTTGCTTTGTGGTTAACCCTTTGAGGCGCAACCCTTTCCCAATGCTGAAAAAAGGGCAGCCGTTGCCATCGCTCGACTTAACTACCAGCAATATGGCGGACGGTCGAAACGTTCACCGTGTGCCACAGATCTAGGGACCCTTTTTTGGCGCGGCTGGCTGTGCGGCACAGTGCACAAAATTACTGTGGGGCACAGCCAGCTGCGTCAAAAAGGGGTCTCTAGATCTGTGGCACGCGATGAACGTTTTGACCGTCCGCCATCTTGCTGGTAGTTAAGTCGAGCGACGGCAACGGCTGCCCTTTTTTTAGCATTGGACAATGTATCCAGCTGTTCTCGCATTCTTCCATTTTTCAGCAGATGTCAGTGCTGTTAAAAATAATTGTGACACTTTTTTTGCGGGGCGTGCTAAAAAGTAAAGGATTCTCTTGGAGCTATGTCACCCGCAACTATTTTTATAGAAATCAAATATATTCTTCTTGACTGGCAAGAACAAAAGCCCAGGACGAAAAGAAACAAAACCCGAAGTGGTTGAAAGAATTCGTGATTCGTTTTTGCGGAGTACCTCAAAATCAACGCCGTGTCACCGGAGGGGCACATATTGAACACCTGTAGAAACTTCAATAAATGTAGTTTTGAGGTAAATTTGAATTTTCTAAATATATTAATTACAACGTTCACAATCATGTTTTCTTTTTGTCCCATTCATTGTGAATCACCCTGTATTTGTTAGTCATACATGTGGTAATGGTAAAGTGACCATATTTTTTAACTTAGAGTTGAGGACATGTCCCCGATTCTAAAACAAGATTGGGGATATTTTATAATTAATGAAATAATTACACTACTCAACAGCCATTTTGCCTCTGGAATGTGATACATCAATTAGTATGTATTTTGGTGTGTAAAATCCGAATCAACCTTTCAAAATGCTCTAGCGCGTAAGATTTGAGTTTTTAAGGATTTTTATTTATTTTTTTCTTAATTTCACTATTTTCCGTTATTTTATTTTTATGTTTAATTTTTATTTTTTTTTCTAAAGTTTGGTACAAGAGTGCTATAAGATCAACTAATTGTCACTTGATGTCAGATGTTACACAGGCAAGTGTTATTCATTAGATGGAGAGATAATCCAGTAGTGCAAAATAAACATTATGACCTATAGTGAATGTTGAAACGTGCATGGTGCAATTACTATTGTATTTATCTCAGCCTAAGAATGTATTATATGTTTTGTTTTTTTAATAAGTGAGTGTTTCTATTGAGAGGTATTTTTATTTTAAAATTGCTTTATACATATATTTAAAACTTACGTTTACTAAAAATAACAACTAGTAAACATAGTTGTTGTCTTAACCACCCCGAAAACTTTTGTTATGTCTGTGAGAAATTCACCCAAAAAGCTCCAAAAAAACAATTACTGATTTGATTAAGAAGGCCTATAAATTATATTTTGATAGTTCTCTTGGTGATCAAGATAAAACTTTTGCGCCTCGTATTCGTGCATAACATGTACTACTATTTTAACCAAGTGACTGAAAGGAAAATGTCGAGCTATGAATTCTCAATTCCTATGGTGTGGAGTTAGCCTAAGAATAATTTTCCAGCCTAGAACTTTTCTCTTACAAGTATTTCAGGGCATTCTCTATCAAAACTAGAAATAAAATTAAGTGTAAAATGTATCTTCAGTGCATTTGCCAGTGACATAATGAAAGGTTGCCTGTCTGTCTGTAATCTGCAAAACATAGAATCAGAAACAATGACAAGTTAATCTGAAGATGCTGATCAAGAACCTGTAGAAAATATTCCCCTCAAGATTTTTCGTTTCAGCCCTTTAATCAAAAGGAGTTGAACAATTTGGTTCGCGATCTAAAACTTTCAAAACAGCAAGCTGAACTTTTGGGATCGAGATTGCAACAATGAAACGATCTAGCTCCAGGTACAAAAATTTCCTGTTTGAGATCAAAAGGTACTTCATTCGCTCCATATTTTGACATGCAGAATTCAATGTGTGTATGTAGAGATGTCAATGGTCTGCTGATGCAGCTAGGTGTACAACATAACTATCAGGAATAGTCACTTTTTATTGACTCTTGGACAAACCAGATTGAAAGCAGTACTACTGCATAATGGCAATACTTTTCCATCTGTGCTTTTGGCTCATGCAGTAGACGTGAAAGAAACTTATGAAACTTTGGCCACTATACAGTAAAGTGGCTTAAAAGGAAATCACATGTAGCTGTAAAGGAAAATGTGAAAAATACTCCACTGGTTGAGCCTAATAAAATCAGTTTGTCTCCGATTCATGTCAAGTTTGGTTTTATGAAGAACTTTGTTAAAGGCCTGGATAAATGAGGTCAGGTCTTCAATTATTTGAAAGAAACGTTTCTCAAGCTGAGTGAAGCAAAGTTAAAAGAAAGAATATTTATTGGACCACAAATAGAAAAATTGTTCAACGATCCATCCTTTTGATATCAGACTGACAAATATTGAGTTAGCGGCTTGAACCTCATTCAAACCAAGTGGGAAGGGCATTTTGGGCAGGAAAAAGATGATATCTATGTTGGCATGTGTATACATATAAAAACTAATGTATACATATGAAATAATATTGAATCATTACGTTCTTAATATGAATTTCTTGTTAGTTTCAATTATATCAAATTTTGTTGGTATTGCTGCTTATTTTCTTGTGCCTCTTCTAAATGTGACGTGATATACATAAATTGATTTTACCAGTGAATTCAGTACCCCGAAATTAAGTAAATCCACCCATTTACAAACCAGAGGCAGAAAAAAAGTTCAAATTTGTTGACTAGTGTTATCAATAATCTAATTAAAAAACAATGTAATAATTATAAATTGTCCCCAAATGCTGTTTTGCATTTTGGGGACAAATCCCAAAGAATCGGGGCCATCGTGATTCTACCGGGGCTGCTTGTGCACTCCGAAAAAGGCCTACGAACGTGGCCTGATTGGTTAGATTCGACCGTTAGATGATGTATCTAAGTGCTGGAACCAATACGTGAGCATCTTTAGGACTCTTTGGATGAGTCATCCGGGGCCTTCCCAATTAGTAACGGGCCTGCGCCTGTATTTTGATGAGCCATCCAAAGAGGCCTACGGATGTTCGAGTCTTCACGTATACATCAGGCATTTCTTAAGCTTCCCAGTGCTTTCAAACGCTATTTAATGTAGTTTTAAGTAGTAATTGTGTTACTAATTCAAGTACGAACTCATGATTAATTTGTTTGCTATGATACATATTGACATAAAGAAAATAGATGCATATAATTTGAAGGAAAAACAAAGTAGCGCTTACTCTCATGATTCACGATTGCTTATTTTAATTTCACAAGTGGATATTTAATATACTTTAAAATAACTAAATACACAAATGAGAAAGACATTTTTATAATGAATATTTCATGAACGTAGTCGTATTTCCTACGTTATTTTAAACAGTTCAAGATTAATCTTTAACAAACGATGTATTAAAGCCCATTTCAGTGTTTTCGGGATATCCTCTATATTGGAGAAAATTGATAAAATACGCTCTATAGCGCGATCCCTGAATTAATTATTCTTTAATAAAACATTTCATGTAGTATTATTCTTTTGTATAAATATATTTTTCTTTTGTAGCTTTCTCAATCGAACTTTGGAATTGAGCAAGCATAATGAACGCTTGTACAAAATATTAACTACATTTGAAGTTTCTGTATAAACGGGCAAAAATCAATAATTTATAATTTACTGTATTTCTGCACTGTACCAGATGTAAGTCTGAATCACATAATCAAGGCATATATAACTGATAAATAACATTTTCAACTGGCAAAATTAAATTTTCTAAATAGTATCACAACGTCATGCTTATTTACAAGAACAAAAACTATTCAAGTAAGTAATACGATTTCTGATTAAAATAATTTATTTATAAATAACACATGAGTAATTATTCACTAAACATGATTTACATACATATTTTTATTATTTCTAAATACATTATAAAAGTGTTCACGTACCTGTACATTCAGAGCAAAATGTTCGAATTTTAGGATAAATTTTCATGAAAGAAAATGGCGCAAGATTCACAAAACGATTACCTACATCTAAAGTTCTTTAGTACGACAAAAGTATAAAAAATTGTTTTAAAATAATAAAATAATATAACATTTATAATACTTAGAATAATAAAATTGAACACTGTGACTGGGGGAAAACAGGCCTCAATGATAAACTCATTTTTAGCGATGGCAACTCATACGCAGCCCCGTTGCTAATAACGACGGCCCCGAGTCATCGGAATGCACAAGCAGGCCCGGTAGAATCACGATGGCCCCGAAAGAACCGCAGAAATCGGGGACTGTCCTCAAAAATTGGGGACGTAGTGTAAGGTGGCGAGATTTTTGAACATAGAATCGGGGATATGTCCCCAATTTTTATAATTAGTGAAATAATTAACATTAATTTAATTAAAAACCAATGCAATAATTAATAATTGTCCCCAATTCCCGTTTTACACTGTGGGTACAATTTGGAGAACGTCCTGAAATTGGGGACTGCCCCGGAAAACGGAGACGTTTGGTCACCTTAGTTAATGGAATTGGAGTAGGTGAGAGGGAGCCTCGAAATGAAAGCAGGCCTATAAAGAGTGTTAATCAGTTCTTGAACGTAATATACCGGTGGTCATTGGCACCAAACTATTTTTACGTGAAATGTGCTAGCAAACTATTGCCAATCGTATTCCATATCATCAATAGTTTCAATTGTCCGGCATTTATCTTAAAAGAAAAATCGCTCGTCTAGGTGGTTCACCGGTATGCTACGTCAGTACCGAAAAATGTATATCATGTGGTTAAATTAATTGAATTATAAATTAAATTAATAAAATGAATTAAATTATTTACATTTTTATATATTTCATTTAAACATATTTCGGTACCTTTCACTTTTGGGGCCCCACAGAAAACCAGGACCGAAATGTGCGACAACGCGCCGATGTATAGAGAATAAGTTTGTCGTAAATTGAAAATCCCACAATAGATGCGCCTTGTCAAGGTTTGCACGAAATTGTTATGCAGATACTTCGATCACTCAGCTAAGTTCTTAACTTGGTTAGAATTCTAGCTCAGAGGCATAGACAGATACTATTTGACTACGGATTACGTAGAAACTTAAATTTCCGGCCTATAGTAGGAAACGGGCACGTCCATTAGATGATGGGGATGGCAGTCAGATGTACGACTGATGCTCAGTTACTTAGACGTAGTAATGAAGAAGTAAAGCTACATTCATACTGGCCGTTACGTGCCGCTCAGACTCCGCGCTGATATCCTCATTAATAACAATGATAATAAAAGTCCCGCATGCAATATTTCAGTGCATTACAGATTATTATAGATTACTGAGCGTGGACGTCAACACAAGAGGAAACACGTAGATTCACTCCGCTGACTTTACCCGACCCGCTTATTTGGATTCACTTTCACGGACAGATTGCCAATATTCTACGCGATCCGAAGTCAAACTATACAAAGTTTGTACGAAAATCTCATTCAGCCACGCACGATACGAACATACGGATTTTAATAGATCTGACTAGCTGCGTACCCGTTCTCCGCACGGTGGGAAACGAATATTTTCTTTGCACTTATATTTCGAATTAAACCCAGTAATGGGGAATTTCAAAACTTGGAAAAATACTTGAATCGTGACTAAAAGTTGATGTCATGAGTGCAACTTTTGGCGATCAAAAAGGAAAGAAGTTTTCGAAAAATGCCTGATGCTTTCTAAAAATGCCTGATTTCTACAACATATAATTCTTTTTGTGAGGTTTAATTTATAGCATTAATATATAGTATGTACCACATAAATAACATTGCATGATGTTGACAACAATTTTATATTGCAATTCGCAAAGCGTGGACAATGTATTAGCGCAGTTATGTTACACACGACTTTACCTAAATTAAAAAACCTTCATGAAACAATGGATGCATCATTTACGTTTAAAAGTCAAAAATGCACCCTGCTCCGGTGAAAATCATGTCGCTTTTCTAAATGAAAACGTTCGTGATGTAACTTCTGAGAAAAAAAGCTTATTACCCTTATTGAACTCTTAATACAGTATCACACTTGTTACATAAAAGTGACGTTGATCTCACTGTCAATTCACGCTAAATAAATAACTAATTTCATATTTCATTTTTTACAGATTACAATTTAACCCTTTATAACATGGGTCTACAACACGAATTCTTGGAACACGGCGAAAACATTACGATCGTTTTCGTGTAACACGTTAAAGGAGACTTGTACAGCTCGGTAAAATGAGACATATGTTCTGATATTATGACGCTTTAGCTCCTGTAATTAACATGCCTTTTCAATGGCAACACCAAACATCATTGTATTTCCACGGAGCGCAAATAAGTTTTGGAAGCAATAGTGATGATGTGATATATCATCTATATGCTAGAGATAGACATAACTGTAAAAAAAAGTGGTTTATCATAAATGAAATGACGTCATTTTGATGCCACGAGTTTAAAAATGCAATAGAAATCTACGTAAAAATTTACTATTATGAAATTTTAAAAGTATTTTGTTTAATGCATGAGCTACCCTTGACGATTTTTGAACATTATGATTTTTCAGCAACCATAACAACGAAAGGAAACTTACAATTTTTAAAATAGTGAGAAATTCAAAAGGGGCCACAGGGGGGAAAATACTAATTAACATAAAACATAGTATTCATTATCGGCCTAACGACAGCCATAGTATGAATTCCAAAAATCATGCAAAATGTCGCCAAGTTTTGACAACTTTTGGCGGTATACATATATTAATTATACATTTTTTTGGCGGAAATCCAGAAATTTAACAAGTTCTTCCACAAAATTTAGGCCATTAGCAACATAGCTCTGAAAAATATTTGAAATACTGATTAGTTAGGCATCACACCAGCATCTCAAAATTAACTTTAATAAGCTCTGTTGCAAGTGAGTTACAATATTAATCCGTTTGAAAACAACCGTGATAAATAACCAGACTAAACAAGCATGGTCAGAACGTAACATCATAAATTAAAAAATTGCGTTAAATTCTAAACTCTGCTACACAATTTAACACCCTATTCGCAATTTGAGCGATTCTAAATATCTCCACGAGATTACACAGTTTGATGTTTATCACAAAACTGAACCATAGAGGATTTAAATATTTAGATTGGTACACCTTGGATATTTTCCATCACGGCGAGATGAAATAATTTGCGGTGCTAAATTTGCGCCAATCTGACAAAAATTATGCTTAAAAAGATAAGGAGAGGTGTTTTAATGGCAACCATTATAAATAATGTTTATTGTTTATGCTAATGTATAAATTGCTAAGAATCATCAAAGAGTAGGAAAGGCACCACTGGTTTCAAATTCCTACACTGATTATTTAAATTGAGCATTAGAGAGGGGAGAAACGAAGATCAATAACATTTAATAAGTAATAGACAGCTATAGGTAGTATTAGTTAGATTTTTTAGGTTAATATGAATTGAAGCACAGTATACCACATTAATAAATGTTTCGTGAAATTAAAAGTGGTCTCTTCATCATTTTTCAACGGTCATCTTGCAACTAACTAAAGTATAATCCTACGTTGCGTTAATGTATACCGTGATAGTTTCAACAAAAGAGACTACCTAAATTGTATTTTTTTTTTTTTTTATGGCACAGGTATTTATTTTAGGAAAATATTCTTTTCCTACCGTGCGAAGAACGGGCACACAGGTAGTATAAAATAATCTCGATTATATGAGACTTGTTATAGTATACGATTTAAAGTAAACTTAGAAGGAATCGTATATTCGGTACCATTTCCCACAAGTTTCTATTAATAGATATCCTTTACTATTTTGAGGTGAACAGTAATAATATGTTCATAATCATTATTAATGAAATCCTTATCATGTATAGCAGTGCATGGGCATGGTCGTGACAGGGGTCATTTGGATTCTATGTCTTAGAAAATTGATTGTAATTAAATATTTTCTGCCTAAATATATGAGAGATAGATAATGGTGAGAATGTTTTTATAATACTAGGGGCCAAGGCCCCCAGACTCGCTACGCTCGCTTTTTCGTATGAGGCATTCGGCCCCTAATCAGGCTTATTCGTAAAAAATACATCATTTCAACAGACAAAACCCGAAGATTGGATCAGATAGAATGTTACTGAGCTACACATTGCTTGGTTCTTGCATGTTCATTGGTACATACAGAGGCGTAGCCAAGGGCGGGGGTTAGGGGGGTCATAACCCCCCCCATGAGAAATTTTTTGCCATACAAAATGTATATACTTCACTACATTATCACACATATGTATACATATATATGAGTTGCAGTAGTCGTAACCCCCCCCCATGAAAAAATTCTGGCTACGCCCCTGGGTACATAAAAATTTAAACTTCGCACTACAGTAGACCCCTCCCCCTCATAACACGGAAGGTATGTTGTTATGGGAATCCGTGTTGTACGGGTCCTGAGCTATACTACACCTGGAGTGCGGACTCCGCTTATAATCGCTGGAAAAATTATTTGCACTCCTCAGAAACACAATGATATTTAAGCTTGCCATTCAAATTTATATTAATTAGGAGCTAAAGCGTAATAAAATCAGAACAGCTGTTTCAGCTGTATTTTTAATAATGTAAAAACTATTGGACACCTTGCGAATTTGCCACCCATGGCGATTTTTCATTATTTGGCGACTCGCGTACGTGTAAAGTTAATAAAAGCTACAGGACAGATAGGATAGCTTGCCACCCATGGCGACTTTTCATTATTTGACGGATTACACATGCTCACAATCTATAATTACTGTTCATTTAAGGTTACCGGAAAACCGTTATCCATATTTTCATTTACATAATCGTTTGCAGATTGGCGTACTTAGCACCACGAATGTACCATCTCGTCGCGTTAGCAAATATCCAAAGTGTACTATAACTGCTATAATGGCATAGTTTAAATATATAATATATTTCTACTGGTAGCAAATAATCCAGGTGGACCAAACCGGCTTTAAAATAATCTGCATTTTAATTATTTTTCATTTTCAAGATATTAGTTATTTTGTTTTGGAAAAACGAATAATGACTAATTCTAAACTCCTGTTGTCTAAGTAAACTTACTATTTGAAAATTGTCAACTTTGTGCAACACATTTTGAGTTACTTATTTCATATAGTTTTTATTTTGGCGTAAAATAGGCGTAATTCTAACTCATGTTTGTAAATTACACGCGATTCTAGATACTTGGAAACGCTTTGTTGCAAAAGAATGAATAATTTTATGCCAAATCTAGCAACCATTATGTTTATTTTTTTATTAATATCTTCTAAAATAATTCGATTTTCGAAATTTAAGTCAGCTTAGCAGGTTCCTCGGAATTTTTCGAATCTGTGGGCACCTTAGTCGAAATGTATTCCAAATCCCCACGGTTTAGGAGAAGATAGGCGAACAAGCTTTTGACAGCGGCGACGACAGCGGCCCTTACTTTTTTTTTTTGAATAGAGAGATACTTGTTTAACTTTAGAATAAATAACTAAAAATGAAGAATGGTATCGCATGTACGTGTTTATTTATTTAATTAAAAATTCTGAATGAATTATCATTGGTAATTTAATTATATCTGATGTAAACCATATCTTTGCGGAATCTTATTGGATTACTAATTGCGATTTGCTGATCAGAGATAGCCATTCAGGTTAGGTTATTATCGGAAATATTCGAACCGTTTCAAGAGGTATGGTTTCATAGATGAAGTTCAAATAACTTCCTCTGTTGTGGGTAGAACTCTAAACGTTAAACAAACAAACTATATTACAAATTTGCACGAAGTAAAGTAGTTTTTTTTTTCCCAACTATCGTAATGCCAGGTTACGAGTGAAACAATTCCATAGTTTTGCTCTGATTGAATAAATTTTAATCAGGTGTATTAGAAAAATATCTGCTTCCTCCCGTATGAAGGGTACACAGCTAGTTTGAATTACAAATCGATCATTCATTACAAATAAACAGGATTACTGTTCATTACAACGTAAATACATAATTATTGATAACTAATAAATTCAAGTACATAATTATTGATTAAATAGAACAAAATACAACATGTGGAGAAAAATGTGTATCGCTTATGTATACCGTACGCATATACAAGCTGTGTCACGCTGCGGCCTGTGCGCGCACAACTTTTTTAATTTTAAATGTGCACACAAATCGAGCGCGGAATTCGAAAAGTATACCCTTACAGCCTTAAAAAACATTAATTTTTTTTTACAAAGAGTTTTAAATGTATAAAAATGTGAATAAACGTTCATAAATGTTTATTAAAAGATAATGTGCCAAAACCTGTTTAATTGCATAAATAGAAAGTTTAGAAAGCTTGACAAGAAGTTTTCAGCTCGTAACTTTTACTTCTGGTCTGTTAAAGGGAAATCCCTGGGGGTTTTTTTTGGGGAAAAAGGGCTCCGTTTGCTCCGATTCATTATACAACTGGTCGACTAAAGCGGGGGAGTGAAGGCGGTCAGCTTCCGTAGAGCCCCCCTCGTCAGAGATCAGCTTGGCTTTTCGAACTGCGGGGAGAATCTGAGGAGTGAAAGGGGGTAGGAAAGGAGAGAGTCGACCAGTTGTATAAGACAGCGAAATCTCTACTGCTGTGTCTAATAATTTAATTAACACTTTACAAATATTTTTATTACATATGATTTCTCTGATGAAAACTCCTCCACCCCACCTTTCAGTTTTTCTCTCATTTGAAGGCAATTTACGTTCAACATAAAAAAGTTGTCTGGCAGCTATAAAAAAGATTGAAAGGTGTATTTTAAAATGTAAAGAAGCAGTAAATGAGTCCCGATTTGTAAAAGTTATTACAAAGAAACTTATTTTTTTTCCACAAAAACGCTTTCTGCAAAATTCTCGTGTGACAAATATTATTCCTTTTCAAACACTTTTGAGAACACAAATTTCGGTTTCCCGTCCCAACCCAATTTCTTTTTCCCTTCTCATACGTACTCTACGTACAACCCCCCCCCCCTAAAGAATAGCCCTCTTGCCCAGCCTGATAGTAATTTATCATTCTCTCCCCTACAAACAGGGCAGCGGCTAGCTCGTGCAATGACCCAGATGGCGCACTATTACGGCGGAGAATTTTCACAGAAATGTAGACTCGATAGTTTTACTTATCGTTAATTTATTTTTCATCAAATAGTTTTTCCTTTTTATTGAAAAATCAGTAAACACTTTGAGAATGTATCTCCCGTTTACGAAATCCGTTTATCTTAATTAGCAAATATTTTACGGCTGTTCAAACACAAAAAACCTGTTTTTCCCAACTTTAATTGAATATTAAAAATATTAATAGAATTGATTTCAAAATTTTAGAAACTAAATAATCTGTATCGCATTAATATCTTGGCAAGGAAAAAAAATGATTTAAAATAACAAAAATTGTAGACGTGGGACGAGAAAATACGCTTCCCGTAGGTTAACATGGGAAGTCTCAGTTTCGTTTTCTACCAGCGTATGTCGCCTTAAACGCGACAAATCCAATTAAGGAGAATTTGTGCTCTTCTGTCATCCTTATCTTTCGATATTGCGGGACACAGCCGAGCCGAAGCTAGGGGCTGGCGAGGTTTGCCCCCCCCCCCCCCGGGATGCAAGCAGAAAAAGGGGCGCACACTCAGCCAGAACAGAGAAGTTTAAATATCATTTTACTGTTTTTGTTTTTCATTTTTTAAAAGCACTTTTGTAGGGGAGGATAGATAGAATCTTAGAAAAGTACAATGATTTAGGGTTGAGGGGGGGGGGGGTGAATAGTTGTTCAAAGTGTACGGGGCCCAGTTTTAACGAATTTCATAGATGGGGCCCATACTGGTCATAGATCGGGCCCTGCCTAGTTATCCGCCTCTTTGGGGCCTACATATGCATAAGGGTCCAGGGCTTCAAGAAGTCTTCAGACGACCCTCGTCATTCGGAGTGACCCCCCCTTAAACTGACAGTCTGGAACCGCCCCTGGCGGGAATGAATTACAAAACTTTTTAAGTTACTCTATGTACTGTTGTAATTATTTGTGCTGTAGGCCTATTTTTTTTTCTGTAATAAATTTTTGAAGTTGTATGGACACTTTTGGGACACCCTGTATGTTATTGACATGATTTAGAAAAAGAGCCCGAGAGCTGTTTTAGTTGGCAAAACGGTAGTGAATGTGTGATGGTGTGGGTGGCGATCAATTTCAACTGTCAAGTGGATCTGGCCTTTTTAGAAGGGCGATAGAATTCTTACAAGTACATGAAAACACTAGAAGATCATTTTACGCCATTTCCAGAAAATATAGGGGGACAAAATTAGGTGTATCTAAATTGAATAGAAATTAGGTGTAAGATAATGCTCCCATTCATACATCCAATGCTACGAAAAATGTCACTGTTCTTGAATGGCCACTGACGGTCCCTGAACTAAACCCAGTTGAGAATGTGTGAGGCATTGTCTCGGAAGGTTGAGAAGGGAGCGCAGTTTTTTCAGTGAAAGCTTTAGACATCCAGGAACGCAGCCAAGAAAATATTTTGGAGGGGCGATATAAAATAAGCCATGAGCAAATAAACTGAAATTCTGTACGAAATGAAACATGCTAATTAATCCGTAAATGTTGAAGGGGGTGTATCCTAATCCCCCCGGCTACCCTATTCAACCCTGTTTGGCTATGAAAGGTTCACTGAAGCAGCTCCTAGAAAAAAGCCTTCTTTTTATACTGGCTTTTAAAAGTGAATTCATTGATGGGATCAATGAATAATTAAAAATCAAATGTGTAACAGATTTTGAAGGAGGATAAATAATCTTTCATGTACCTGCGTCTTATTATTATCAAAGCCATAGCCGTTATTATTTAAAATTGGTTGGGGGGGGGGGGTTGAGAGTTTTATTCTCCTTCCCCTCAAAATTTTAAATAATAAAAGGGCACTACTCTTTATAATAATGCATTAATAAAGCTTTTAATTGCATCCATTCTGGCGATCAATTAAAACCAAAAAGAAATTAACACTACAGACCATCCTCTGGATTAAGAAGCCCTCCAAACAAAAACATTTTTTGGGGGGAAGGGGGGCTAAAAAATATCACTTCCAAATAAAGAAGGGGGGCCTCGCAAAACTCACCTTGACCGCTTTTAATTTTTGACTTCCCGCCACTGGGTTGGGTACTTGAATAAAACCTTATTTATCAATAACCTCTCTTGCTCTTTGAAGAATGCGGTCTATCACAAATCTATCGCAGGATGAAATAAGACTTCTGTGCCGACATTCATGATGGGATGCTGTCGAGTTGTACGTCTGACTAACGATTCGTTGTACTTTGTCTTCCAGTTTCTGAATACGAGAGGCTCGCGCCCTGGTTTCCTTAGCAAGTTCCATTATTCTACTCTCACGAAGAAAAAGTGTTCGATTGCTTTCGCTCGAAAAAGTGTTCGATTGCTAAGTTTCAGTAACTGAACAGAAAGAATGTTTTTCTCGTTCGGAATTTTACAACACAATACGATAGGCAAAGTGGAATATCCGGAACCCAAATCGGAACGTAACACTTTCATTCTTCGTGAACGAAATCAGCACATTTTAGTAAAATGACTCTTGTTTGCTGGTTAGTATGAGTACATACTTTCTTACAAAATTAAACTGTGTTTACTCACAGTCCACAGTACCATCAGTAAAAGTGTTATGAGACCGCTGTATTTTTCGGGTCACAACAGTCCAGTATTCAAAGCGTACCTCTCTGAAGGTTCGATTAAAAACCTACCACTGAAAACGCAGCTCGTTGTTCTGAAAGTCTTCTTGAAGATCGTTAGCAGTTTTGTCGAAGTTGCTAACATTCAGAAGTCCCCTATCTTCTGATGAGGGCGTATATTGCCCAGGGAGTCTACAGGAAAGATATAATGATCGGCGACATGAGATACCATCTCCTGATATTCGTTTGTTGCAGTTGAATTCTCAAAGCATCAGATGCTTTCAGATGTCTTGTCTCGGTAATAGATGTTTATTTCGGTAATAGGGATTTGCAAAATTAAAACATATCAATGAACAAACAGTTTCTCCTCTTTTACTGCATAAAAGCATATCTTAAAACGCCATGAAAATATTTTTCGGAGGTAGAAAATTCGCTGAGAATCTGAAAATCCGTAAATTTTAAGTTTTTAACGCGTAACTTCAATGGCAAGACATATTAATGAAAAACAAACATTATCCTTGGCTTACTTCGACTTTCAGGAAAACGAAAAGCTTACTTTAAACCTTACAATTATGCAATAAATTTACACAACCAGACACAAATTTATGCAAACAGGCTATTTCAATCAGGAAAGGGAAATTTTCTGGGACAGTCTTAAAAATATTCCAAATCTCAGGTCGTTTGCTATACCACAACTCGCCGCTCGAAGATTCAAGTTCAGCTCTGTCAAGAATCAAAAGTCGTGGAACAAAACCGAGACCATTAAGTGGCAGGCGACACAAATACAAGAAAAATCATCGGGAGTCATTTTTGAAGTACAAGAATAAGAATTTTAATTACGCTTGGATTGAAAAGGACAAGTGAAATATCGGGCATAGATTTATTTTTAGAAAGAACAGCCGCCTTTAATCAAAGCTATGCGTGATTCACGTGCCTCGGATAATCATCACTGTACATGAAAGAAAGATGAGTGTAATTTTCTTCCCCTTACTCTGAAGCAATCACGTTAAGATTAAACAATTTTTAAAAGATTTACAATTTAGAAAATTACTTAAGGGCTGACGCTCGGAGACCCACCCTCCCTCCCTGCTTTATAGCCCTTGAACACAAATTCAAATAAACTAATTGCACCAGCGACTATATAGAAATACTCGTCTTTTCAATAGCTATACTATAAAATGTAATAAATGATATACTTGTGTGAATTTAAAAACTTTACATATAGATTTATACTTAATTGTGCATTAAGACAAAGTTACTCGAAGGCTATCTGCCTAAAGAGGTATGACTTGTGAAGAGGACTTTTTAAGGGGTTGTAACGCGCATTCACGTTGCATCTGGAGAAAACCGTCCAAAACTCCAGACCGTTAGATCAATGACGCGCGATAGGCCTGAACCCGGGACCTTAACCCTTCAGCCATCTACCATGCTCACAAATTTCTGCGTTTGATTTATTAGTATCGTCTTCTTTTAATCCAAATATTGTTTGCATGTGAAAAAAAATAAAGGGGGGGACGAGTTGCTCCGATTAAAAGAACAAAAATTTACACTTGTATATGAGACTACAAAAAATGTAACTTTAGAATTTTGTAAAAGAATACTGGTTGGTTTACCTAATTCAATACTTAACAAAATCTTAAACAGGGTAATGCTTTTAAGTTGACACGTGCGGGATTGAGTAGGTCTGTCCCCCTCCCCCTTTTTTTTTTTGAGGATTACAGCCGATGATCTACTCGAGGGATCTATGCCAAATGGAGGGGTGGGCCCTCCGTGAGGGTCTTTCTAAGGAGTCCTAGTATTTAAGGGGTAATCCGTATTTAAGCAAATTTGCCTAGAAAACCACGGAAAACTCGGCGGACGCGGGTCGCGCCTGGTTCAAACCCAGGCCAGGACGCAGCCCTTTTTTTTCCCTGTCACCAAGAGTATTTGTCCTTCTACTTTGTTTTTTATATCTGAATAAAAATTATTAGCCTTAAATCGAGCCAAAAATTGACTACAGACTTTCAATGAATTGAATGAATGTATCCATGCACCTTAATATATTTTAAGTCATTTGGCTGACCCTGTAAATAAATTACCCAGTCTATTGCAATCAAAAAAGAGACGCACAGTTAGATGTTACTGTAATTCTAAATACAAAATTTCAAAATTCTACTGGTAAAAGTTTTTGAGTTATGAAAAATACGAAATAATTTTTGGCTCCAAATTTGGCGATATTTGGAGCCAAAACTCGCCGACAAATGGCGAGATCTTAGGCATGGAAGTAGTAAAGATATGGGGGTTCACCTCAGCCGGAGCCATGTTAATTCGCCGGAGCCGTTCGGATGCTTTCCCTAGGCTGAGCGGGGAAGGGGGGCGTGGTCCGACCGGATGTTGAGAGAGGAGGTTGACCGGATGTTCGAAGGATTGATAAGAATTTTTTTCCTTTTTTTTCAAATAAGGGGACTTGTAATTTTTTTCAGATTGTGACATATTTTTCAAATAAGGGGACTTGGAAAAATTTTCAGATTTGAACGCGCAACCTACAAAAGAATTCATAGGCTAATGATTGTTGGCTTAAACCATTAGGCCGAGAATCCTTCAGGTATAAAATTGTAGGTGTATTGTGTTATACTTTAGTTTTCAAAATGATTTGGGACTTTGATTAATTTTTCGAAGTTTATTTTTTTATTTATTTAATTTTCTTTACCATTTAGTAATAGAACCAATGCAAATTGAACAAATGTTGCTTAATACATACTTCTAATGTTTAGCTAATTTTTGTATACCGTTTAAGATTATAGCATATATTTAATAAGTAACAGTTTACTAGAATATTAAAGTAGGGTTTAGGATACCCATACATTTTCTACAAATTTCTTCTACTGTTAGGGAAGTGAGAAAATTATACCATAGAAAGATTTTAGCACCTATAGTTTTTACAAATAACGATTTAGATAGTGTATGAATTTTTTTATCTAAACATTTTTTTTTCTTAGAGATTTTTACCCAAGTTTTAATTTTAAGTTAAATAATGTTACAACAAATATTTTTTTAATCAAGAGTTAATTTATTTTTTAACCAAGTTTTAATTTTAAGTTACTAATTAATTTTACAACAAATATTTTTTTTACCAAGTTTTAATTTTAAACTAATAATTAATTTTACAACAAATACTTATTTAATCAAATGTTTTTAATTTATCAAGAAAAAAATTTTAATCAAGAGTTTTAATTTTTTGTATACCGTATTTTTGTTAAGTAGCCGTTTAACATTAAAGTAGGATAGCAATATATTTCATCTACTGTTAGGGAAGTAAGAAAATTATACCATAGAAAGATTTTACAAATAATGATATAGTCTTATTTTCTATTGCGAGAAAATCACTTTAACCATACATCCCAAAAAACTCAAGTTTTTGTATACGAAATGTATGAATACTCAAAGTATTTATCTAAACATTTTTTTCTTTAGAGATTACCAACACATTTTTGATAAATTTTAGGCAGCGATTATACTAATTTATATTTTCTATAGATCAATTAGAGAAAAAATTACATTTTTAGTAATCCTACAAAACTTTTTTACTGTATATCCCAAGTAGAGTAACTTGATTTATAGAATTTCAATACGATACGAGTTAGATTGTTTATGTGCAACACTAATTTCAGTTTGACTATGAAAGCATAATTTTATACATGCATTAATATTTTTAGAGGCATGTACTTAACATATTTTATAGAAAGGTGAGCATAACTAGCACATATCTTTTAGAGTGGATAGTACTATTGTTAGAAAGATGAACTATTGGAAATAAAAATTGAAGATGCGTTTTACCACAATTGCATGCACAGTTTTATACCGCATGTACATAAAATATCTAGAATCTACTTAGATAAAATGATAGTTTTAATCGACAAGAGTTATCATTACTTGAACTAAAAAAATACAAGGTTTTTACTTACGTGAAGGGACATCGTGCTAAATCTTCTAGTCTCTCGGCAAATTTCTTGCATCGAAACTAGGCTAGCAAGTTAGGAAAATAGAGTAATGATTTAAAACACATTATCTCTAAATTCCCTCCCAGCTGCCACTTGTAGAAAGCTTTTTCACTATATATCCCTCAAACCGCAGTTTTTGTATACAAACTGCTTAAAGTACTTCGGCTGATAATGCTATTAATATTAATTACACTGGATTACCAACTTAAAATTTTGCAAAACACCAAAATACAGAAAAACATACATTAAAAGTAACCAAAAAAATCATACTTAAAAGTGGAAAATATAATTACCAAACTATAAGAAGCACATAATTATTTTCAATTAAAGCAAATTGAAAAAAATGTAAGAAAGAGCTAATATGCTTGAAGCCTTAAGTATATCAGGCAAATCAAATTAGAATTACGGTATCAACTTATATGTAACTAAAATAATAGATAATGTTACACTTACCTTAGACTTGTACACGCGAGAAATGAAAAAAAAATAATAAAAATACTTAAATAATTCGCAAATATATCCAGTGCAGAAACATCCACGCGGTAAGGTGCTAGTACAACTGAACTGATAAGATAAGGCACAGATAAGGAATGTCTACACGTGACGTGCGGAAGTGCGTTCATATCGGAAAACCAATAACACTGGGCTAGTTTACAAATACGATAAGACCGAGGAGTTAGGGGAATACAGCACAGAATTGGGGACACGTGTTTCATTCTACGCTCAAAAATGGGGACTTATGGATTAAGATCATGTTAGATTAAAGCCATTTCAATAAATATCTATCCTTTATGTAAACATGGGTATTATATCCTAAATTAAAATATCAAAGTTAAGCTACAACGATTAATATATTTTACATATAGTTTAGGAAAATAATGAATCATTAAATTAATTTCTGTGAAACAATTAACAAAGAGCATTATACTAAAACAAATTATTTTTGCTAAGTTTTGATAAATTACAGTAATAAATTATAGGCATTGCAGATGAATGAGTATTCACGTATAAAATAAGTATTTACTATTGAAAAACAGGATCTAATTTTAACAAATGCATTGGAATTTTGTATAGGATATCTATTGAACACGTATTAAATACATCATGATTATTCTAATATGAAAAACAGGGTTAAGATTCTTTACTTGCGATGAAAGGCACTCAATTTTTTATATACTTAAATTTTACATAGACATCCTTTTAATAAATTCATAAACTAAACTTATTGTTTAAAACAATTTTTACAATAATAAACTAATATATTTATTTAATAAAGTCATAAACTAAAATTATTAATGAAAACTTGCTAATAAATTAAACTTATTACTCTAAAAGATAGCTAATCACAACATATATCAGAAAAAAAATAGGCAATTATAATACCTGAAAAATACCGGACAACACTCTTGTTGCATGCGGACAAAACATCGGTTTGCACGGCTAAAGAATTCTTAGGTTAAAATTTTTTATTTCGGAATACCTTATTCCCCCGTACATGATATATATTTCGGTTACACACATAACCATCTTCAGTCGTTTCTGGATCTCTCACTAATGGCGGCTTCTTTTTATATCTTCGTTCTTCTTCTTGAAAGTTCGATGAATGACGTCATCCCATGATTGGTCGATTGTATGAAGCGCATCGTTGATGCTGCCATCTGTCGTCATTATTTCTAAGCTCTCACGAATGTAGGCATATATACTATTTTTAAAGTTGGCTATTTTTTTAATATTTTTAAAATCAATGGTAATGGGCTCTTTCAAAGCAAGACGGGCCAGAGCGGTACTTTGTTTCTGGAGGTTAATGTCTTTAAAATGTTCGTTTTTTCGTTCTTTAATTTTCCTTTTTGTAACGCCGATGTAGCAATTTTCTTTATTAGTATCGTTTGACATAAAATTAATTTTATAGATCCCGGCGGTTTCGATGGGGTTGATTGGGTCTTTTTCCGATCTAATGCGCTGAAAGATTGTTTTATTAGGTATAATTGGAATAGCCAATAAACTTTCTAATATCGCCAGTAAAAAGAACTTCCGTATTCCAATTAAACCTAATAAAACAATCTTTCAGCGCATTAGATCGGAAAAAGACCCAATCAACCCCATCGAAACCGCCGGGATCTATAAAATTAATTTTATGTCAAACGATACTAATAAAGAAAATT
This sequence comes from Cheiracanthium punctorium, assembly GCA_038373885.1. Taxonomy (NCBI): domain Eukaryota; kingdom Metazoa; phylum Arthropoda; class Arachnida; order Araneae; family Cheiracanthiidae; genus Cheiracanthium; species Cheiracanthium punctorium. The sequence continues at coordinate 16,347 of JAWZYV010016610.1, read as the reverse complement.
GCTACATCGGCGTTACAAAAAGGAAAATTAAAGAGCGAAAAAACGAACATTTTAAAGACATTAACCTCCAGAAACAAAGTACCGCTCTGGCCCGTCTTGCTTTGAAAGAGCCCATTACCATTGATTTTAAAAATATTAAAAAAATAGCCAACTTTAAAAATAGTATATATGCCTACATTCGTGAGAGCTTAGAAATAATGACGACAGATGGCAGCATCAACGATGCGCTTCATACAATCGACCAATCATGGGATGACGTCATTCATCGAACTTTCAAGAAGAGGAAGGAAGATATAAAAAGAAGCCGCCATTAGTGAGAGATCCAGAAACGACTGAAGATGGTTATGTGTGTAACCGAAATATATATCATGTACGGGGGAATAAGGTATTCCCAAATAAAAAATTTTAACTAATTAATCTGCCGTATTAAATAATGTTTTATATGTTTTTATTATGAATTCTTAGGTATCCGTTGCAGGAGAACTTACCTACGCCCAACCTACAAACTCTACAAATTTAACGGCAACTGGTTTTCTCTTATCAGGTATCACAGATCAGATAAGAGATAAGGAAGTGACATGCGCAGAAGACACCTGATAGTGACGTGTGCAAATCTGTGTTGATTCAATATCCGCTAGGTTTGTTGGCAGGATGTACATTTAGTGGCAACTCTCTGTAACAGGCTAAGACAAGTTAGATGATGCAATATCTACAGGGTTGAGGAAGTTTTAAGGTAGAGGGCGCTTGGGTAATCACGTGATTTTTTAAAGAACCAGTATAGAGACATTTTAGTTAGATAAAGTGGCCAGATGTGTGTTGCGAGACTCACTTTGCACTGTGTGCGCCTATACTTAAGACGTGTGTTTTAATTGATTTTTCGCAGAGTTTCAAAAATGTCCTTGCTTGAATCGATCGAAAATAACTTTAACATTGAATACACTCCCGAGTTTTATACTCAAAGTGATGCGGATGTGTTGCTGCAAGAAATAATACAATTGCCTATAGATGTAAAGCCTCTGCAAAGTATTGAAAAGGAAATTTCCCCCGAGTTTTGTACTGAAAGAGATGTTGATGTGCTACAGCAAGAATTGTTTCAATTACCCCTGCAAAGTAGTGAAAAGAAAATTTCCTCGACCCGTAAAGTAATTACTTTTGCTGATGAAGGAATCAATTACAGTTTACCTGGAGCAACCCTCTCTGTTTACTCTTGGATACCCATTTTGCAAAAAATACGTGAAGATCTACAGAAAGTGACAAATTATGAATTTAATATGGTACAAGTGAACTTTGGCTCTGAAGAACAACCTAAAATTGAAGACGGTAACTACGAAGATTTTAATCTAGACCTATCATCAGGTGTATGCATTCTAAGTTTTGGATCTAAACGAACTTTGGATTTTAAACCAGCGAACTGTGAAACCGCTACCATAAAATTAGAACATGGCTCAATGTGTAAGATATATCCCCCAACCAACAAACTTTTAACGCATGGTATTCCTTCTGAACCTTATGTGACAGACCCGCACATTAACCTTACATTTGCCAAAATGTACATTTATGAGCCTTTCCCGAAAAGGGCAAAGTTGGACAATTGGACGGACGATCTTTACCATAGCTTATATGCTTCTGTAAATAGTACATGGCACTTCGAAAGACTTATCTACGTTTCACTTCACGATGAAAGAACTGACTTGAAGATCCATATTAGACAATTTATTCAGAATGCCCAATTAGACTATATACCAACCGGTCAGGGAGTCGTGATGAACCTTCCACGTGGATCGAATTTATTCTAAAACTATTAGATTTTAATATATGTCATAACAATAGCTCTTTTATTTGTAATAATCAATTATCTGTATTTAATGATGATGGAAAATGCATCTTACAACAAATTTATAAAACCGGAGATTCATTTACATTAAGTCCAATTTCCTTGATACTTTTAAATGAGCAAGTATTAAAACTTTGTGAAATAAGAAATGAAATATTGGAGTGTATTCTAAAAACGCTATATACGACGACCCTACCTCATTTAATTTTAAAATTAAAGCCGCAAAAATGTAACCGTGAACCCCATTGTAATTATGATGAGGCGAAACAACAATTAATGGATATAGTACATCAGGAAATTTTTAAAAACATAGGTCGGGTTCAGGATCATTCTTCGCAAAGGATACATGCCTGTTCGAATAGAACACATATTGATGAGCGAGAGGGTCTTATAAGTAGTAAAGCATGGTTTACGGTTGACATGCCGTATATTGCAAGAGAGATATGCGAGAACAAATGCACTTGTCATTATGACGGAGAATTTTTTTCAAACATTTTCATTGAAGACTATATGAAGTATCTTCAAAATGCGCTATTTAATACATTTTTACTTCCTTGTACGTAGTATAAGGAAGTAATATGATCCCGAAAAATTTTTACTTCCTTGTACGTAGTATAAGGAAGTAATGTGATCCCGAAAAATTTTGGGGGCCAAATTTCGACAAAAAAAAACGATTTTGACTACCTCTAAATTTAATTTTAAGAATTTTTTCGATGCATCTCATCGTAGGCTAGCATGCACGATCATATTAACGCGTCTGCAACTCATTTCGACCAGCGGCGAGTCTATTGTGGTCAGTTTTTCCATGCCGTCTCTACGTACGTACGTACGTACGTACGCACATACGTACGTATGTATGTAACTCGCATATCTCAAAAACTATTCGTCGTAGAATGTTGAGATTTGATATTTGAAATTTTTCTATGATCTAGTTGTGCACCTCCCCTTTTGGTCGCAATCGAATGTATAGTTTATGTACAGGACCGCCGAAAAGATTCGAAATACATTACGCTCTGGGCCGAAATTCATTAAACTCGCCTAATTCAAAAACTATTAGGCGTAGAATGTCGAAACTTCATATTTTGGATAGTTGCAACATCTAGTTGTGCACCTCCCCTTTTGGTTCCATTCGACTGGATAGTTTATCTACAGGACCGCCCAAAACATTCGAAATACATTACGCTCAATGGGCCGAAATTCATTAAACTCGCATATCTCAAAAACTATTAGGCGTAGAATGTTGAAACTTCATATTTAGGATTTTTGTAACATCTAGTTGTGCACCTCCCCTTTCGGTTCCATTCGACTGGATAGTTTATTTACAGAACTGCCTAAAAGATTCGAAATACATTACGCTCTATGGGCCGAAATTCATCAAAGCGTTTTTTAGAGGTATTGGGCTATTTCAAACGACTCAGAAGTGATATATGCTGTAAAGAGTTAGAAAATGAATTTCTCCATTTTAAAGAGTGTCTTTATCATTTACAGTTCTGCTACAGGAACACCCAAAAGATTTCCAATACAGTACGGTCAATGGTAATTTTAGGGGCATTCATCCATTTCAAGCACAATACCGTCCTACCACATAAGTTAGGTAATGGTCCGACCACGGTCACGTGCCTCCCTCAAGAACTATGCCAAAAGTCGTCAAGCTTGGCGACTTTTGGTGTACGTGTGTGCATATTTAACTCTGAAATCTCAAAAACTATTATGAAATTTCATATATAAGATTGTAGTAACATCTAGTTGTGCATCTTGATTTTTGGTTCCAATCTACTGGAGAGTTTATTTACAGGACCACCGAAAAGAATTTCAGTACTTTAATGTCTATGGACATCTTCAATATAATACAATTGTAGACAGTCACATGCCAAAATCTCGCCGTCTGTCCTCGACCTTGGCGAGTTTTGCCGAAATGTCGCCAAATTTGGGGATAGTCAGTCATTTGGTCCATGCCCAAAGTATCGCCATTTGTCAGCGTTCTTGGCGAGATATCGCCAAATTTGGCGATAATCTTTCATTGTTGGTCTCAGGCTTAAAATCTCGCATTGACGAGTTTCGCCGAAATATCGCCAAATTTGGCGTCAAAAATTATTTCGTATTTTGTATAACTCTAAAACTTTAAGCCGTAGAATTTTGAACTTTTGTATTTAGAACTATATTATAATATCTAACTGTTTTCAATATCTTTTTTGACAGCAATCAACTGGGAATTTATTTACAGAGTGAGCCAAATGACTTTAAATACATTAAGGTGTATGGATGCATTCAATTCATTGAAAGTCTGTGGTCAATGACTACTTTGGCTACCCCCAAAATCTCGCAAACTATCTCAAGTTTGTCGGCTTTTGGTGAAATATCGCCAAATAAAGTGTCAGAAGGAAATCTTTCAAATTGAACTCAACTTGGCGATATCGAAATATTTGGCTAGAATTCGCTAAACCTTACTGTTATTGATATTTTATCTCTTTCAAACAAATAAGTTTAGAGGAAGTGCGTAGAAAACATTTTTGATTTAATAAACGTGCAAGGAAGTCATGTGTTGGACACATCAGATTTTTTCAACCGTTTTCATATTTTGCTAATTCCAAGGATGACAAAACATGTGTTATTATGTGATGTTATTGGTGTATAACTAGTATAGCGATTGTAAAAAAAATATTAAAACCATTGTGATTATGCAGAAAAGGTATGCTTGCTTCTACAACAGTAAGATTTATCTGACTTATGCATGCTTAGTTATAGAATACTCATTGAAAAGTTATTATTTTCTTAATTGTGTAAATAGTTTGTGTAATTTAAAATATATTTTTGTAAATAAAACAGTTTACATATGCAAAACTTTTCTGTGTTTTCTTCATGTGTATGTGTGTGTGTGTGTTGATTACTTGCAAAATAAAAATCTATGAAATAAAAAGTGATAAAGTTAGCATACTTGGTCACGATTTAAGGTTCTCGTTTTATACTTATCTTTTATACACTACAAGGTAGAAAGTTAGAAATTTAACAAAATTTATTGAAGCATGTTCTATGGAAACATTAATCTACTACATAGAAATAAAATGTTTTGATTAAAATCATAAACTTAAGTGTGATAGGTAAATTGTGTTACATGAGAATTCCCAAAGTACTAATTTTTTATAGAATGAACTTAGCTAAAAAAGTTAGTTTCCATAGTTTTATAACTTAATCGATTTTACAGGTTTTTCAAAAATAAAGTTAAGTGTGATAAAGAAACTTAGTATTTTTAAATAAGATTTTTTAGGTGTTCTTTAATGTAAAGATCTTACCATATTTTACTTGAAGTAACAGAATATTTTAAATCAGACACTAGGTTTTTAAAACATTAGAGTATTAACTTAGCATATTTTTATAATTTTTATTAAGTAATGGGCTTGAATATTTTTATGAGAAATATCAACTAAGTGCACATGTTACACATTTTAGTGATTGAGATGGTTATGCTTACAAATTTTAAATAAATACTAGCTGCGTGCCCGTTCTTCGCACGGGAATGAATGGACTTTTTGATATTACGATTTGTGGTGATTACTATTCATTGTAATAAGCAGATATAGCAAAGTGGATATCGCGTTATATTGTGTCCAATAATCATGCATACCGAATTTCAAGGCAATCGTTTGTACGGTGCAGAAGGCGATGCGACATAGCGCAATCTAGTGGCGAATTTTAGCAAAACGTTACAATTGATCGTTGCTAGGCGTCAACATTCCACCCGCCTTTGAAATCCCAAATGATTTCAAAAGGTTTTATAAACATAACAAATTTGTAATAGGTTATACATTAATATTACACAATGTACATCGAAATAATTAAATATAGTTGCAATAAACAATGGACAATGGACAGAATTTATACACACATTTATACATACTGACCATATTTGTAAGAAATTTCAGCTTTCTTGTGATGGTAATACACATATGCTGGAAATGCTTCGTTTAAAAATTCCGCGTGAAGTTTTCACGAGAACAACTCGTATTTTACCATCTGGTCCAATTATTACCTCTTCAATTCTACCAATAGACCATGAACATATTGGGAGTTTGTCATCCTTAAACAAAACTAAGGAACCAATTTTAACATTATTTTTCTCATAAAGCCATTTACTTCTTTGTGGTAGGTTGTTTAGATAATCACTAAACCATTTTTTCCAAATAATTTGATTTAATTTAGTTACTTTTTGCCAACGCGAAAGTTTATTATCAGGTAACTCGGTTAAGCAAGGTTCGGGTAAGGAATTAATAGGCTTTCCTATTAAGAAGTGACCAGTGTCAACGTTTCAAAATCATTGGAGTCAGATCAGTGGCGGCCCGTGTTCAAAAATGCTAGTGCAGCCGGAAGCATATGACCCCCCCTCCCCTTTCCTCCGGAGAGGATTGGAAAATCTTTGTTACTGAATTCGAAAGCTGGCGGATTAAGCTCTCATCCAGGAAAAAAAAAAAGAAATTACATAAAAAATGTCAGAGATCCTATTTTACTTCCATAAAATGGACATAAATTTCAACCAGCCGCTCTTATCCTCAAAATTGCATTAATCCGTGTCTGATTCGAAGTTTCCTTAGAATTTTCTTTTGTAACGATAACTTGAGAAGAAAAAAAAAAAAAAAAAAAAGAAAACTTACTTATTTTTTATAAGTCAAATCAATCCTCCTTTCTTTTAAACATGCGAATCGGTCAGTGATGTCCCCATAAAAAAGCGTTGTTTTAATTCAGATATCAATAATTTTAAAAGCTCTTAAAAATTTCCCATGTTTAAAGAATTTTCTCGCTCGCCATGTCCTCTAAATACCAGTTCTTGCTTACTTAAAAACAATACTGCTTTTATGGGTAATTGTCCATTCATAAGTGCGTCTATGCAGGCTTACCTTCTTGATAAATTCAGCAATATAAAGTCCAGAGTTTTCCAAACATATATTCTCCTTACCCCCTCCCTCACTTCTCGTCCGAGCGAATCAGTTAGTCGAGTTCTCAAGTTCAGCCGTCGTTAGAAAATCTTCCATCGGCTGTATCAGCTGCATACTCCCTATGCCGGAGAGGCTGCTGAAGTAGTCGTTGTCATGGCAGCGGTGCTGCCAATTTTCTTTTCAGTGCTCTGGGCTGAACCAAAGATTTCCCCAATTGAATTGCGGGAAGATTAAAGTGCTTTTTTTTCTGAATGAGCGATCCGGCCACAATACGTTTTTTTTTTTTGTTGTTGTTTTTTTTTCGGAGATTTTTTTAATTTACCGTAGGAATTCCACAATTCTAATCTGAATTTAGGAAAATTAGTAGAATAAATTATTTTAAAGTATGTGCTGATAATTTCGAGTGCAGCCCGGCTGTACTTGCTGTATCCCACGAGCCGCCACTGAGTCAGATGATGAAGGAATGAGTGGTCTACTATTCAAAATTTCCTCAATTTGATTTGTAACAGTTAAAAATTCCTCAAAAGTAAGTTTCATGTTTCCTATTGTTCTCCGTAAATGATATTTGAACGATTTTACGCCAGCTTACCAGAGACCACCAAAATTTGGAGATCTCGGGGGCAAAAATTTCCAAGTGATTGATTGAGATACTAAATAAAAAGCAAGATCATCAGGAGGATTTTTAGCAAGTTTATAAAGTTTTTTCAGTTCCGAATTAGCTCCAACGAAGTTTGTAGCGTTATCTGAGAATATGGTGGAGCAAACTCCGCGTCTTGCAAAAAACCTTTTTAATGTCGATATTAAAGCATCGGAAGTTAAATCAGTTAAAATTTCGAAATGAACTGTGCGAGTTGAAAGGCAAACAAATATTGCAACATAAATTTTATTTAAATTTCCCTTACGTTGATTTTTATATTTAATATAGAATGGGCCGCATAAGTCTATACCTGTATTAGAAAAGGGAGGGGCAACCGTTACTCTTTCTTTAGTTAGTGAAGCCATTATTTGCTTTTCTACCTTTGGTTTACTTTTAAAGCAAGTGATACAGTTGTGAACGGTTTTCCTAGCGTTGTTTCTTCCATTTAACGGCCAAAATCATTGCCTTACTAAGTGTAGCAATGCTTGGGAACCAACATGCAAATTCTTTAAGTGAAAATATTCCATAATTATATTAGTTAATTTATGATCTCTTGGCAGTAAAATGGGGTGTTTTAGGTCAATTGATAGGTCTGAATTATTGAGACGTCCTCCTACGCGAATTAGACCCTTACTATCAAGAAATATATTTAAGTTACTTACACGACTGTCCTTTAAGTTCTCATTTATGATTAAAGCATTTAGTTCTTTTGGAAATGAAGTTACCTGTACAGTTTTTATCAAATAATTTTTGGCATTTTCAAATTCATTCTTAGTTAGAGGACCAGTTGTTTTCTCCTTAGTTTTACAGTTGGACACAAACCTGAAAATAAAACTAAGAATTCGAATTAGTTTGATATAATTGTTACTTAGGCTAAGTATTTGGTCAATAGAACCTCTATTTGATGTAAGAACAAGGTTAGTGGTGTTGGAGTCTTTTTTTAGTTCAGTCAAATAAAGTTCTTTATCTGCTTTGTCAAGGTTCTTATCTGCCCACTAAGAACTGTTTATTTCATCCTTCAATGCAAGTTGTGGTCCAGTCCACCACAAATCAAAGGCTATCAGATCTTGAGGATCTGCATCACGGGACAAAATGTCTGCTGGGTTGTTTCCAGATGAAACGTGTTTCCATTTATAGTTTTCTATCAGAGTTTGGATTTTTGAAACTCTATTTCCTATAAATGTTTTAAAATGATGAGGACGTGAATTAATCCAAGCTAATGCAATAGAAGAATCAGAGAATAGCTCTACACTTTTAATGTCCAACTTCAAAGATACGATAACTTTGTTTACTAGCTGTGACAGTAACAAGCAGGAACACAGTTCTAGACGAGGAATCCATATTGATTTTAAAGGGGCTACTATAGATTTGCTAGCAAGCAGCCTGGAGTGACAGGATCCTGATTGAGTATAGAACTGCAGGCAAACCACAGCACTGAATGCAACACTAGAGGAATCACAAAATCCACGTAGTGTAATTATTGTTTCTTCTGATCCTAAGACATATCTATTGATTTTTATAGTTTCAATTTCCTTCAGTGTGGTTACGAAATGATGCCATTTATCAGCGAGGGGTTTTCGAAGTGATTCATCCCAATCAACTTTCTCTAACCAAAGATGTTGAAGGAATATTTTTGCTCGACAAATGATAGGTCCAAGTAAACCGAATGGATCGTATATTTTTGCAATCGTAGACAAAACTTCTCGTTTAGTGTAAGCGGTTTGATATTTCACTGAGACCTTAAAATTAAATTGATCTTCCTTTGAGTTCCAAATCATACCCAATGTTTTAGTAGCAGGCTCTCGATTTTCATGGAATCATGGATGGCAAGAATGTTCGTTGGATTCTTACTCATGACCAAGTATTTGATTGCAATTGGATTTCCATTTGTGGAGGATCATACCACATGATTGAAACATTTTAATTAGCTAGTCTTTAAGAATTTTTGCAGTTGTGATAGCAGAGCAGCCGGTTACTATGTCATCCATGTATACATCTGATTGAACAACTTCTGAGGCCAGTGGGAAAGAGAATAATTCATCCATGGCCAACTGTTTTATGACTCGAGTAGCAAGAAATGGGGCACTTTTTGTTCCATAGGTAACAGTGTTTAGTCGATACACAACAACATTTTGATTTTCTTCATTTTTCCACAAGATTCTCAATAAGTCCCTTTGACGAGGTTCTATTAGAATCTGCCTGAACATTTTTTCAATATCAGCAGTTAAAACTACTCTATGTTTCCTAAATCGCATCATAATGTCGAATATATCTTCTTTGACTTCACCAGAAAGTAAAACATCATTCAAACTTTTTCCAGGCGTTGTAGGTGCAGAACCATTAAAAACTATTCTAAGTTTAGTAGAGGATCTTTCTGGATTGTAAACTCCATGATATGGTAAGTAGTACTCAGCAGAAATCGACGTTGGATTGCCTAATTTTTCCATATGGTTAAGTGCTTCGTATTCATTAAGAAATTCGCAATAAAGCCGATGCATATTCGGGTTTTTACTCAATCTTCTAAGTGTTTGATGTAGTCGTTTTTCTGCTAAGATTCGAGAATTACCCAACGTATTTAATTCTTCTTCTTTGATTGGCATCTGTACGATGTATCTTCCTGTTTCGTCTCGTCTATGTGTGGTCTTAAAATTAGCTTCACAAAATTCTTCTTCTTTGCTTAGCGGTCGATCCGATGAAACTTCTTCAACTTCCCAAAATTTACGGATACAATCTTCGATATTTTCAGATTGCGAAATTAGCCCACAATATTTTTTAGCGGACTTGGTTAAAATTGATCCAGTAGCAATAAAGCCAAACACAGAATTTCTAAGCACTAAATTATTAGAAATATGTTGTTGTTCATCCTTTATTATTTGGAAGAATAAATCAGCACCAATGATCATATCAATCTTATTTGGTTTGAAAAAATGAGGATCGGCTAATGTGTAGCTTAACGGAATATTTATCTTTTTCATGTCAAGCATAGATGACGGTACAAAATCTGTAATTTTGCTAACAATAAGCAACTCTATTTCTGAAGTAAAAGAAGAATCTTTATTACTAATGAGTGCACTAGTTTTCCATTTTACATTTGTAGCGTTTCCACTTAAACTACTAACAGCTACATTTACTTTTTGCTTAATCAATCCCAGTTCCATAGCCATTTCTGTAGTTATAAAATGCGACATTCATCCATTATCAAGGATAGCTCTACAACACATATATCTATTTTGAAAAGGAGACCAAACCCAAACAAGTGCTGTTGAAAGCAAAACAGATTTACTGGATGCTTCTAAAATTGAAGAAAACAAACGCACAATTTCCTTTTCGCAGCTATTTTTTATTTCATCCGAAGGTGACGGAATTTGTGTACGAGAAACATCGTCAGTTGGTTGCAAATTTGAAGCATTCCGAGATGAACTTTCAGCTTCTTCCACGCTTGGCGCGTTATCTTTTTTAGGGAAATTATGTTGAGTTGGCGAAGGATTATTTTCAGAACGACATAAAAGGTAATTGTGCCTTCCTTGACAGGAACGACAACAGTATTTGGACGGACATGAAGAAAGTTTGTGTGAATGATTTAAGCAATTAATGCAAGAATTATTCTTTTTGGCGACATTAAATCGATGTAAAGGAGACATTTTGAGAAAAGTAGGGCATTGGTATAACTTGTGAGAATTTTTACACAAAACACACAAATTATTTTCGGGCTTCAACATAAAAGCATTCGCCTTATTTTGATTAGAAAATTTAACTTTCATGGAATGATATTGTACGCCCTGCAAATTTTCTAATATCTGTGAACGATTTTCAAGGAATTCTAAAAATTTATTCCATTCAGGTAATTCAGTTGAAGTTAAACTCATTTCATATTGTTTACGAGATTCCTTGTCTAACTTTTAGATTATAACAGTTATTAATAACTGGTAGACCAGATCATTTGCTTCTAACTTCATTAACTTTAATCATCTTAAACTTTTATTTAGAACTTCAACCAAATTTCTAAGACCCTTAGCAGATTCAAGGTTCAATTTTTCTATCTTCAAAATGTTTAGAATATGAGTGTTAACAATTAATCTTTTGTTTTCAAATCTGTTTATCAAAACTTGCATTAATGAAGAAAATGTATCCTCAGGGGTTTCTATGCTTCTGACATCACCTTTTAAACAGGAACGTAAATAAAATAACTTCTGAGTATCTGTTAGAGATGGGTGGTTTGTGATTAAACTATAAAATTGAGCTTTAAAACTATTCCATTCCTCAATATTACCATAGAATTCTGGTAAGCTTACATCGGTAATTTAACGTTGGAATTAGAACAGTTTTCTAATTTACTAGATGCGACATTTACATTTGAAATAGAGTGTAATAACTTTTGTAAGCTTACCTTTACTTCCTCGAGAATGTCTTCTAATTTTTCAAATTCTGATTCCATCTCTGGTAAATCGTTCGTATCAATAATTTCATAATAATCCAGTTTCAGTTCTTCTAATTTACAACTTATATCTGAAACACAGCCAATTTTGCTTTGCAGAATAAATTTATCTGCAACAGATGACTTTTCCTTTAAAAAGGTTTGAAGCTTCGTTATTCGCGATTTATAATTACCTTTCCGACAATTTAACGTTTTTAATTTTTCGGATAAACTTTTTCCTTCCGAATTCGCCATTTTCAAAACACAACAGCGAAAAGCGACAGTCAACTAATTGAAGAATTCTACATGCAAGCCGATTTCTTTCTCCGGTTCTGGTAGGACCAATGTTTTGGCCTATTTGTGGACTGTATTTAAATTACAACAACTATTAAAGTATAAACGAAATTTATTAACGACATTTTTAACAATAATACGCTCCGAAATGAGACGTTGGTTAATTACACCGAATTGTGCCGAAATTCAATATTTTATTTAAAACCAGTGTTGCCACAACGGCATTATGAATTAAAAATTATAACGTCACAATTGATCGTTGCTAGGCGTCAACCGGGCCCTTCGCTATTAGTAACGGGCCTGCGCGTGTATTTCGATGAGTCATCCAAAGAGGCCTACGGATGCTCGCGTCTTCCCGTATACATCAAGCAATTTTTAAGCTTTCCGATGCTTTGAAACGTTATTAAATGTAGTTTTAAGTAGTGATTGTGTTACTAATTCAAGTACGAACTCATTAACAGTTTCTTTACTATGATACACGTGGACATTAAAGTAAAGAGATGCATGTAATTTGAAGGAAAAACAAAGTAGTGCTCACTCTCATGATTCATTATTTTAGCTTGAATTTTAATATACATGAAAAAATTAAGCTGACTTTTAGTATACATTAAAGTAAACGAATACACAAATGATACAGACATTTTTATGCATTTCTTTATACTGAATGTTTAAGTTTCACATTTTCAAAGCAGTTACAACCATTATTACTTTTAAAATAAATTTAACTAGTAGTTATTAAATTTTCATTTATTAAATATTGTTCGGTTAATATATTAACAAAATATATGACGAGGAGCTGAAATAGAATTTAAAATATTTGATATTTACAATTCACGTATACAAAATTTAAGTACTGATATACTATTTAATTTTTAATCTTTTGTAAGGCGTAGGTATCAGAAGAATGTTTGCTATAATTATAAGTACAACCTGTGCACTGCAAGTCCTTGGTATTTACATGAAACATAATGTAAATTAATTTAACGAGAAACATTTAGAATGAATTACAAAATAAAGGGTGTTCCATAAATAGTAGTACGAACTTAAAGGGGAGATAATATATCAAAAGGATTAAGAATAACGTAACAGTGTACAGTAGCGGATCCAGAAATTTTTTTTGGGAGGGGCTAAATTTTTTAAAAAGCTTATTTCACCCAATTAAAATGTACTATAAATCAAAATTTTAGTCTAAACCAATGTATTAGGCTTTTGGGAGGGGCTAAGTAATAAAATATGATCATTTTAGCTATTTAAAGTGTATAATAAAGCAGAGTGTTACCCTTGAGCAATCTCTTTTGGGGGGGCTGAAGCCCCTAGCCCCTCCCCTGGATCCGTTACTGGCAGTGTATGATAAAACACGTTTGTTAACTGTTTTTATTTTGGTTAGTTCAAATGAGTTTATTTATGGAAAATTTTACCATTCGAAATGAAAATGATTTATAATTTTCAGTGTTAGTTCCATATACTTTTTCTTTTCAAAGAAAAATTAAAAATTTTAGAAAACCATACTAGGAAATACCACTAATATTCCAACACCTTTTTTTTAAGTTATTATTAACTGGCGATTGAAAACAAATGTTTTCGTCCCTTCATTGCTGTATATTAGGGTTATAGCTTTAAAAAAAAAAAAAAAAAAAAAAAAAAAAACACCTGCTCCACGGACTTTGAATACAAATTAAGATAAACTAACAGCTCTAGGACTTGAAAAATTTCAAGATCCCTTTTTACAAGTTGCGCTAAACACTGTAGTAAACTAAAAACAAACGATCTCTGAATTAATTACTTTTTATTATAGCCATTATCTAAATGGAACTTTGAATTTGAGTATGATGAACGCTTATACAAAATATTAACTTTAATTTAAGTTTCTACATAAACATGTGCAAAAATTAATAACATATTTTACAATACTTCTGCACTGAAACCAATATCACACATTTAGTCGCATTTATAATAAATGATAAATGACATTTTCAACTGAAAGATTTAAACAGATAAGAATGTCTAACTAGTATTACAACGCACGCTTATTTACTAGAATAATAAACTACCCAAGTTAAACGATTTCAGATTAAAATGAGTTATAAATAACACATGAATATTAATTCACAAAACATGCTTTATATCCTATAAATTTGTAGAATTTCTAAATACAAGTGTACATTTACCTTTACATTCAGAACTTAAAGTTCGAATTCTATGATTGAATTCGTTGATTTATTTCCATAAAAAAAGCGCAATCTTAAAAAAATTATTACCTACATCTAAAACACCTTGTCATTAAATCATTATGACAAAACTATAACAAAATTGTTTTTTAATTATAAAATAAATTAACGTTTATAATCCCAAATCGCATATAATCGAACAGCGTAAATGTAAATATTAGGCCTCAATGTTTCACTTATTTCTTCCGGTGGCAACGAAGAAGCAGGCCTGGTTGCTAATAACGACGGCCCCGCGTCAACAAACCTCTTTGTATATGTTTCTCTTTAGAACCAGAACACTAAACAAGCTATTAAGAACTGGTAATTTTTATAATAATTTCTATTTAATATCAGCAAATTATACACCATACTTAATACAAAAATTACAGCATGTACATAGTCTCAATAGCTTTCGCTGGCATTTACTTATGTGTAAGCAGTACAGCAGTTGTACTAGACGAATGCAACTATTTTATGCTTATTACGCAGGGCCGGATTTAGGCTGCTTATGAGTTGCCATCGCTAAAAATGAGTTTATCATTGAGGCCTGTTTTCCCCAGTTACAGTATTCTATTTTATTATTCTAAGTATTATAAATGTTATATTATTTTATTATTTTAAAACAATTTTCTTATACTTTTGTCGTACTAAAGAACTTTAGATGTAGGTAATCGTTTTGTGAATCTTGCGCCATTTTCTTTCATGAAAATTTATCCTAAAATTCGAGCATTTTGCTCTGAATGTAAAGGTAAGTGAACACTTATAATGTATTTAGAAATTCTAAAAATATGCATGTAAATCATGTTTAGTGAATAATTACTCATGTGTTATTTATAAATAAATTATTTTAATCAGAATTCGTATTACTTGAGTAGTTTTTATTCTTGTAAATAAGCATGACGTTGTGATACTATTTAGACAATTTAATTTTGCCAGTTGAAAATGTTATTTATCAGTTATATATGCCTTGATTATGTGATTAAGACTTACATCTGGTACAGTGCAGAAATATAGTAAATTATAAATCATTGATTTTTGCCCATTTATACAGAAACTTCAAATGTAGTTAATATTTTGTACAAGCGTTTGCTCAATTCCTAAGTTCGATTGAGAAAGCGACAAAAGAATAATATATAGTACAAGAAATGTCTTTATTAAAGAATAATTAATTCGGGGATCGCGCTATAGAGCGTATTTTATCAATTTTCTCCAATATACAGGATATCCCGAAAACACTGAAATGCGCTTTAATACATCATTTGTTAAAGATTAATCTTGAATTGTTTAAAATAACGTAGGAAGTACGACTACGTTCATGAAATATTCATTATAAAAATGTCTTTCTCATTTGTGTATTTAGTTATTTTAAAGTATATTGTTACGAATTTTCGGGGCAACCCGCTGCTCTGGGGCTTAAAATGGTTTAAAATTCGTATTCTACGCTTCAAATAGATAAATTTTGCTTTTTGTTGCATCAAAATCGGCCAATAAGAACCGGAGATACGGAGGTTTCGCTTTCCCATATGTTTTTCTATGGGCTTCTAGAAATCTCGAGAAATATTAGTCCTAGAGCTTAGATCTCTTCACTTTTGAGGACTTATTTTTGGCGCCAAATTTGGCGATATTTCGCCAAAAGTCGCCAAGCTTTGCGACTTTTTGGTCATTTGGCGCGATTTTCCCAATGGGGCCTGGAAGTTGTTTTTCCTGCATTAAAAACGCATAATAACCTAACATTTCTCTTCTATGACGTAATCAAAATTCACGCTTTATGTAGAACCCTCGAGAAATTGACTTTTCTGGAAACCTCTTGTACCTCCTGCGTCGGCTATTTAAAGAAGCGGGCATCGCCCCGAAGCAGTCAGTGCGAGCTGAACGCTCGATGTGTGAATAGCTCTCGGTACGTTTGTGTGAATTGATAGTGCTATAGAAGCTGTGTTTTAGCTTGTTTTGTGAAGCTGTTTTCAAAGTGCTGTGTGTAAATTCTTCATTGCTGTGTCTTAGGGGATTGTGTACTATATCCCTCGACTATTTCT
>JAWZYV010016609.1:0-77072 GCA_038373885.1 Cheiracanthium punctorium | reverse complement strand
TAAAATAAATAACCGATTACGCCAGAGGCTAGAAAAAAATTCAGATTAGGTCTACATAGAGACCCCAATTGTGACATCATATGGCCCCTGGTCTTCAGTTGTTTCGGCGGGGCCTCCCCTCTCTAAAAAATATAGCGGTCAATTAACAAAACTTTTAAAAATCATATTCCACTGATGTCCTTCAGCGTTTTTGTTACGCTCATTAAATCTGTGTATGTCATGCCTAAAAAAAATTACAATGCTTCTCAAGATCTCCACCCCACCTCTTTTCACCAATTTCATACAGGTAATTCATATGCATCCGTTATTAAGGATTTTTCAGTAAATCACCTTCAGTACACATAGAATAGGGTGATATTTAAAATTAATATCGTTTTAGCACTCGGGTGCTATTTCTTTCAAGCACGGGATTTTTGTCTACGCGGCGAGCCGTGGTCACTTTTTCGTTGGATTCGTGTTTTCTGCAGAGTGATTGGATATGGTTAACGGAAACATGGACTATCCCTTCGGATGATTTTTAAATACCAGAATTCACTTGGGTCGAACGGATAGACAGTGGTTTCCAAAACAGAAAGCCATCTGGAGTTATGATTTTTAGAGAGGAAAATCACTTTATAAAAAGAATAGGAAACACTTGACCCGTGCTTACACGAGCTAGATCAAGGGTGTTCAAAGGGTCATAGCATCTATTCAAGATAAAGTGAGATTGGCAGTGACCATAGGCGCACCCACGGAGGGGGCTATGGGGGCTGAAGCCCCCCCTAAAGGTAGAAAGTTAGAAGTGAAAAGCTTTAAAAAATGAAAATTGTCGCTAATGAATTTTTTTTTCTTTCTTTTTTTAATTGTATTCCAGTTATTTCTAACCAAAAAAGACATTTATTTAAAAAGTTTTTAAATAAATCCTTACAGTTAGTTTACGAAACACTGTTAATCTCGGTTACAACGTCACTGAAAAGAGCAGATAATTATTTATGACTCCATACCAAGTTACATTGCTTGTAGGCTTGTGTTCTATGGGACAGTCAAGTGGTACCGCATATTTTGACGTTATAAGGAGTTGTAACTAATCGTGGTCTCTATAACCGAGTTCAGCAGTATTTGCATGTCGCCCAGCCCCCCTAAACTAAAATCCTGGGTGCGCCACTGGCAGTGACATACGCTAGTCCTCGAATTTCTTATGAAGATCAATGAGACACTCTATTCGAAACGTTGCTGAAGGAGGATGATTGTAAGATTGTTTGAGTAAGAGACTTTAACATAGAGTTCAATTCCGATCCAGGATCCGATTTCATAACTGAAATGGATAATTTAGATTTTCCAATACGCACTCATCCAAAACATTTCATCACTAGGGGCCAATCAACAATGGATGCCATTTTCAGCAACAAAATGATGCGAATAGGAATCTATAGGAGCACTTACAGTTATCATTTCCCTCTATATGGCAGAATTGATTGAATAGATTTAAAAAAAAAAAAAAAAAAACTGAAATTCTTCCAGCCGAGTGCGTTAATAAAATCTAGAAGCCAATCCATGAATTAAATCACTATAATCTAATTTCTCAGTTAAATCACCTTAGAAAAATTGCAAAATTCTCGGGCTGTGTATAATATGGAGACGTTGACTTGACGTCATTTTTAAACAGGGCCGTGACCGATATGCCATGTTAAGAAGGGCTTTGAACCTAGTTTGTGGGGGAGGGGGGGTGTGTGATTAAATATCAGTACGCGAGGGGGGTCGGAGGAGATTTTTCAGTTTCTACACCTGTTCCAAAAGTATTAGCTTTACAAAATATATGCCGTATTTTGAAAATATTTACCTTTCATTCCTCTAATAATTTTGTTCACCGAGATTCACTGGCACGTTAGAAAGTTTAGTGAGTGTAATAAATATGGGTAACCACTAACTTTCGTATGTACCAGAAAAATTACAAACATCTTCGAAAATCTTAGGGGGGGGGGGGCTGGGAGATTGCTAGCTAGGACTCAGCCCCCGTACCCCCCCCCTCTAGTTACAGCCCTGTTTTTAAACCATTTCGTCAGTCAGGTTGCAATTAGATTGCAGTCAAATGTGCTCACATGACTTTCCAATTTGGGTCATTATTAAACGTAAAAGATGAAAAGAAAAAGAAGCAGTGTTTTAGTAAAAATGAGAACATTTCATGATTTCTAAATTAATTAAAAATTCGGCCCAATTTTCTAATTGTCTATGGATAATTTTATTTTCCGAGAAATTTAAACTATTGCAGGGTTCATACTCATTTATTGAAATTAAATTCCCTGAGTTTTCCAGGTTTTCCAGACACATTCCTACAAATTTCCAGGTTTATCGCAAGCATAAATAAAAGGTAATGATCAGTATTCCAGATAACTAATTAACATTTATGTACTTAATACTTTGAACTAGTTACATATTCATAAACAGATATTACTAAAAATATTGAATAAAATGTTCCTAGTACAGCATGGTGAAACTTAACTAGAACTGGGAAGAAAATAAGCAATAAAATATTACTAGTAATACAAAGTACCCTTTGCCTGAATTTTCACTGAGATAATTAGTTATAAAAAAATTCCCTGAGTTTTCCAGGTTTTCCCTGAGGCGTACGAACCCTGTATTGGTAGAGGTAAAACGGATTTTTAATGAACAATTTGAGGGGGGGGGGGGATAGGGCAATTGACCAAATTTCCCATGCGGTCATAAGGTCATGACTACATACCGTAAACAATGAGAAATGGAGCCTTATACGAATGATTCTGAAAAAAAAAATGTTGAACATGGAACTGCACAGCAAAAATTATCGAAAATTAACACATCGTGTCGAATTTTCTATTTTTGAGAATTTTTTTCTGAAAGTTCTGTAATGGATACAGGTTTACAATTTATTACAGTGTACTGTTCAGCACGTAAAGAGATATTCTGAAGACGTTGAAGTGCTTTGACATAATTATTTTTTCTGTGCTTAGGTTCCAAAATCACACGATTTTTCGAAACCGACCGTTAACGGTGTAGTTCGAAAAAATCATGTGATTTTGGTACATAAGTACAAATAAGCTGATTATGTCAGGCACTTCAAAATTTTGAAACTGTCTCTTTACAAGCTGCACTACATACTGAAATAAACGATCCATCTGTATCCGTTTCAAAACTTTTAGAAAAAAATTCTTAAAAATCGGAAATTTTCGCAAAACGTGTCATTCTTCGAGAAATCTTGCAGCTCAGATCCATGTTTAAGAATTTTTTTCTGAAAATTTCACAAAAGCCACAGCTTTTTCGCTTATTGCAGTGTGTAAAACAGCTTATGAAGAACCATCTGAAATTTTTTAGACTCCATGGTGCTATTAGTTTATTTCAATTTGTGTACCAAGACTAAAAACAGAGTTGTTTTTCTTCGACATACAGCCTTAACCCTTTAAGGCTCCTGTGTACTAAATTCGGAAGTCGATCACCGTAATGTTATTCTATGGGGAAAACGACCACCACTAATTTCCTATTTCGAAACGAACTATTGCATATTTTTCATCCATTCTTTTTTCCCCTTAATCTGAAAACATTGATCTACATTTTACGTTTAACATAACTCGCCTAAAGTAATTAGAAGTACGTTAATTACAGCTGAAAATAACATGAAAATTTGACAACATGAAAACGACAGCTACTTTCAGGTTTCCCGGGCGATTGCAAAAAAACTGTGCTATTCTGAAAGATTTTAAAACGAGCATGTGTTAGCGGAGACACTTCTCCGTAGTTATATGTATTTTTATTCTACTTGCAAATTTAAAATATGCTGAAAATTTTGATTTTTATGTAACTTTACCGGCTGTAAAATTTCAGTTTGGCGTTCGAGTTTCTTCAAGAATTCCTTCCCCCTAGAGTTGGAGTGATTGATGACGAGCACTCACTGTGGGAGGTGTGAAGGAGAAAATCGTACAATGGGCTAGCAGGGCAGTGCGAGGCTGTTTTTACGTTTACCAAAGGGGGGATTGCACTTTTCCGATTTCCTTCATTATATACCGTGTATACAAACGCTCGATAAGTGAATGTAGATAATTGTTTTTGTTACTTTTCTAAAAATAACTTCTTTTATTTCAGTTTTCACATTTTAGCAAGGATTCATACTTTAGGAAGTTTTTCGATCATTACATTACATGGATACGTGCAGAACAAACGTATGAATGCATATTAGAGATGAGTTCGGGCTCATTTTTTGAAGCCCGAGCCCGCCCGAGCCCGAGGACTTTTAATCCGAGCCCGCCCGAGCCCGAGCAATATTATATAAGTCGGAGCCCGAGCCCGCCCGAGCCCGAAATTTCAACTAAAGATAAAAAATCCAATTACTTCATGGATAGAATACAATGAATTTTGCCGTTTGTTCAAACTAAAGACAAATAGAGTTGCAAACTCTTAATGCACTTTCTAATTCTTTATATATCCATGTTTATCAAATTATGTCGGATCGCTTGACTCACTAATCAATATAAGCCGCCGTTCTGAAATATCCAAAGAGCTTTATGCACCTTCTAGGCGCCAGTGCCGCTATTTTTTTTTATAAGTACAATCAACTCCGGTTATAGTGAACCCGGATATAGAGAACCATCGGCTATAGTGAACGCAAACCATTAGTCCCGATTCACATGCAATCTCTATCCATCATGAAGACACTTGGGTTTTAGTGAACTTCGGATATAATGGACGAAATTGGATGGTCCCCAGAGGTTCACTATAACGGGAGTTGACTGTACTTTTATTTTCCTCATGAATCACTTTTTAAAATCTGTTTTAAGGAGTATGTTCAATAAAGGAGAAATTTTTCACGAGCCCGAGCCCGCCCGAGCCCGAATGCAAATGTGAATTACAGAGACCGAGCCCGGTTCGGGCCCGGGCTCGGGCTTTCGGGCTCGGGCTGAGCCCGTCTCATCTCTAATGCATATGTGTATATATATTCTCAAAATGAAGGAATGGTTTTAAAAAGGGAAACACGGAGATAAAGACAACGATTACTATTCTTTAAAATCCCCCTCCCCCCTTTTTTTTTCACTAGGATAAAATTAAAACATACTCTCCCCGAGAAAGGAAAAGGATTTAAAAAAAAAAAATCCTTTTTTTTTGGGGGGGGGGGGAAGGTGATGAGGGAAAAATATAATTATTTTCAGCTTATATATACATACAGATACCATTATTAATTTTCTATTCTTTCATGGAAGCACATTCCTCTTAATTTCTACTGATTAATATCCCAGTTTGAATACATTTATGTTTAAATTCATAATACAAAATAATAATAATAAACAAAAATTCATGAAATGGATGTAAATATTTTTAAAATGGTATTTTTACGTTTCAGCGTCCTAACGAAAAATTTTGGAGGCCAATTTTTTTTTCTTGCCGTAAAATGTTGCAAACAATGGCTGTCTTTGTGTATATTTCATATTACCTTATTATGCACATCTCTGGCACCTTTATAGCACATTTTGGCAATTTTTTCATGGCATCCCCAAAACGGAAAAGTACCTTTGAAATTTAAATATTGTAGATTACAAACATGTAAAAAAATTTAAAAACTTACAGATTACATTCTTAAAATTTTAACTTTACATTTATTCATAAATTATAGAAACGTCCTCTAGGTCTCGGACAGAACATCTCCAAAAAAGCATCTCCAAAAACTTGCCCCCTAACATATCTTTAAAAAATTACTAAAGAACCTAATAGTGATTTATAGGCAGTAGTGCAATCATCAAAAGTAAATATAGCTTGATGACAACAGTAAACTGGAAGAACTTAAAATTTATAGATGCTCGTGTGCAGATTTTATGTAATCAAGATATCTGAATTAAAATAAATATTCACAAAAAATATATCTGAATGTTTATGACTTTTTAAATAATTTCTATTTAAAAATGATACTTAAAATATGTTTATAAAAAATTAAAATGACACTTTTTACATTTAGAATTATTAAAATTAGGAACTATATACAATTAAAATGTAAGTCTATCGTACACAGTAAACAAACTTGATCAGTTTCCAAATGTTAGAAATATTTCTGTTGAAGATTGTAATCTAGTACTATATTAAAACAGCTTCATAAAATAACATTAAAATAAATATAAAATAATTTACAAAAATGTTTACGATAAAAATCCCATTGATAATACACAATATATTACCTTTAGTTTATAATTCGGCAAGTAAAGTAACATATATTCTCTTAAAAAAGGAAATAAAAAATATCTATTTAGATACTAAACCTTTTATCATACATCGTTCATTTTTTTTTATTCACAGAATTAAATATTTATTCATTTAAATAGTATTTATACATAAAATAACGGTTTTTTTTAACATAATATTTTAATAAACTTTAATGTTGTATTAAATATATTCAATGTTTCCTTTCATTTATACATACATGAAAATAGAAAAAAAATGTTTTATGAAAAACTTCATTGACGCATTGTCGAACCAAGATCTTCAATTACAATATAACAGGTTTTTTTTAATAAACAAGAATTCGTAGGAGTTAATACTTAAATTAAGCATTATATATTGAGAGCATGCATGAAATCTATAAAAAATAATTACATGTTACATTCTGAGAAGTTTATTAAATTTATATTTATTTACAAATCATAAAAATCTTTTCTAGATTCCAGACAGACGGCATTTCCAAAACCTTGCCCTAACACATTTAAAAAGGGGAAAAAAGAATATATCACAATATCACCTAAGAGTGATTTATAGAAAATAATGCTATCATGAAATAAATATAGCTTGGTTACCGTAGTAAACTGGGAAAAAAAAAAAAAAAAAAAAAAAAAAAACGCACCTTTGATAGATTTTCACATGATGCAATCAATAAATCTGAACAAGCACCAAATTAACATCTGGATGTTGATTGCAATACTAAATTTAATTCTGTAATAGGAACCTATTTGCTTTTAATTTCTTAACTATTTTAAAATGCTTTATTACAGAAAATTTCACAGCGTTTTCAAAGTAGGTTTTCAATGAAAAAAGATTTTGGACTCTGTATTTTGCTACCTGAATCGTTTTATTGAAATGTGTTCATGAATTATTTTGGTTTCTCAAAAGAAATACGTCATCTGTTTACGAATGTATAATTGTTTCGTTGAAAATTTATCCTAGACTAGTTTCAGAGTTTTTTTGACCAGTGTCTGTAAGCAATAACTAATTGTATGCATAGGTACAGAAAAATTTCGGATCTAATTTTGCTACCTGAATCGTTTTATTGAAATGTGCTGCATGTAAAATTTTAATTTTATGTATATAAAGTGTTTTTCATAGTTTTCATATATTCTGTTTTTTCATGATTTATTTTGGTTTCTCAAAAGAAATACGTCATCTGTTTACGAATGTGTAATTGTTTCATTGAAAATGTACCCTAGATTAGAGTTTTAGAGGTTTTTTCACAAGTGACTGTGTGCAATAACTGTATGCATTGGTACAGAAAAAGTTCGGATCTGATTTGTCTACCTGTGTGATTTTACTAAAATGTGCTGCATGTGAAAATTTAATTTTATGTATATAAAGTGTATCGCAAGTATTTTTGATTGTTTTCATTTATTCTATTTTGTCATGAATTATTTTGGTTTCTCAAAAGAAATACGTCATCTGTTTACGAATGTATTATTGTTTCGTTGAAAATTTATCCTAGACTAGTTTCAGAGGTTTTTTGACCAGTGTCTGTAAGCAATGACTAATTGTATGCATAGGTACAGAAAAATTTCGGATCTAATTTTGCTACCTGAATCGTTTTATTGAAATGTGCTGCATGTAAAATTTTAATTTTATGTATATAAAGTGTGTTTCATATTTTTCATATATTCTGTTTTTTCATGAATTATTTTGCTTAACAAAAACATGAATTCAAAATCGAAATAATTCAATAACATTGAATTATTTTGCTTAACCTTTTGCTACTCAAAAGGAATATCTCATCTTCTTACGAATGTATAATTGTTTCATTGTTTTGACTGAAGAAACTTTTACTCTTGAACGTTATTTTGTTAAATTACTTAATCTGCTTTCAAATTTAATGGATTAACATTTGTCCTTCCCTCTCCCTATTTTCATTAAAAGGTAATGTTAAACTCAATGTAAAACTGAATCGAAGATAGTATAGATAAAATATAAAAATAAAACTAACATGAAAATGGTATTTTCAAACTATAAAAATAGATTGATTTAAGAAAGGTTGTTGTTTTTATGAATATTTTTCGTAGGTATTTTTGTAAATAATACCTTTCACAAGCAAACAGAAGTAATTTGAATACAAATTTTAAATTAAACATTAATTCAACGAAAATTTTTAAAACTAATATTCACTTTTTTCATTTGGTTGAAGGTGAAACACATTCATGAGCAAATTTGGGGTTCGTGTTCAACTCCATTCTCATATACAAACACTTATTTGAAAATCTCCAGCAAAAACTGTGAAACCAGCATACAATACCCGTTCCATTATCGTGGTACCCCAGTTTACCGAAAAACGATTTATCTTAGCCGGGATGTTGGGGTTCAAAAGAGGGACCATCTAAAAGATAATTGACTTGTCTTTCCTGGTCAGGCTATGCTCTCTTCGCGAGAGGTCTGTCAGAAGGTCAGAACAGTCATAAATTTCCTGTAATGGGTTTCGGCGCGATCTTGATCGCAATAAGGGGTCGGTTAGATATGCAAAAAGAAGTTCCACTGTATGTCTGTTTCTTTTTGAAAAGGTTTTATAAAAACGGAAAAAAATTAATTAAAAAAACTAATCTTTTAACTATCTGTGTATTTTTTCTAATATTACTTTGGCTTAGCTGTAAAATTAAATCTGAAAATTATTATATTTTTAGTGATGTGTATCACTTTAAGCGCCTTTTTAAATATCTGATGCATTTTATTTTATTTATTTTAATACATTTTAAATGCTTCCAGATAAGTCACCATTATACTTCTTATCCGTTTTTTGCATAACTCCCCTCACACATACGCACAAAAAAAACCTAAATAAATAAATAAATAAAAATAAAAATTAATGGAGTTTTAAAAAAGTCTCTTTTGAACTATTGTTATAATTATTTCTATTGATATCAAAATACAACAGAATTTTACAATAGCATTTTAAATAGTATCTCCACATTTACTCTGAGCCCATATAGGTGGCAGGTGGGTGCTTGACGACCCCTCCCCCACTTTGCAAATTCAAGAGCCTCATTAAAAGTAAACCAAAGTAAGATTTTGTCCACTATAAAAAAATCAGGGGCGGATCCATAAAAAATTCTGCCGGGGGAGGGGTCACAATTGTTTTTACTACTTTCTCTTACTGCATTTCAATTTACAAGAGAATCATTTATAGTCTACATTTGATTTGCCACGTGAGTGCACGTATTCCCCCCATGACCCTGTGAAAATTACAATTCTGTGTGTGTGTGGTGGTGGGGGGGGGGCATTTCTTCCCGGTGTCGTTTTATCCGGCTGTCTTCGTTTTTTCCTACATTCGTATTAGATAATAGTACATAAAGTAAATACGGAGAGATCATTTTAATAAACAAATTTATTTATTTATCAATTATTGGGTAAGAAAACGATTGGATGTCAATTATTGGGTAAGAAAAAATGGATTTCACCAGTGATTGACTATTATGTTAGTTATTGGTGTTTTAGCCAAGTTCATGATAATTGCATACAATTTCTAGTAAATGCAGAAAATAGCTATTGAAATGGTTATATTTAGATAAGTTTTAATATACAGGGTATCCCATACAGGTCACGCTTTAATTCTTTACATAATCGAATCTTTTATCAAATGCTGCTATCTAGTAACAATTTAGGCATTTATCTTCATTTTTTTGCAGCTTTTTTTTTTAATCTCCAGAGGTTCTAGGTATCAAAATTTGAAATTTTAAACATAGTGTTAAAAATATTGTGATTCTCAGTAGCTAGCTTAATGCTGAAATTAAGATAAATTCATTATCAACCTGTTTCTATTTAAAGCATATTTATTTTTAGAAATTACTTTAAATTGAATTGTATCAAATAATTAGATGAAGTTACCTGTCTTAGATTAGTATGTAATGCAGATTTCCAAAAAGCCTGACTTATCGTCAGCATTATAGGAGTACAAGGAATGGAAGTAGATTATTGGCAAAATTCTTGAAAGCAAGGATATAACTTCTGTCTATTGTTAAATGATTCCATGTTAGATCCATAAATGATTCCATGTTGTCCATAGTACTGAGTAAAATTCTCAATAGAGAAGGTATTTCTATTCAAACTTAACATTTTGTTTTAGTGGAAAAGTTTGAATGTCAAGAAGTCATTCCTCTCCTATAACTAAATTTTGTTTGATTCACTATGGAAATTATGCCTCCAGAAAACTCAAAAGTTTCAGAAAAACTAAAACGGCAAATAAACATTTAAAAAATCGAAGATTTTTTTAAAAAAATTAAATAGCTAACTAATATATTAACGCCGGACGCCTTATAGTGATTCCTTAAAAAAAAAAAAATGCAATTTTGCAAAGTTTTAAAATTTATTCAAACTCAAGATAAAATAAAATCAGGCATTTATTGTTTTAGTTGTTACTGATCATAATGTTACTAAATTTCATTCTACTCTCTAAAGCTGTTTATGAGTTTTTGAGGGATACGAGAACAAACATTTACACGATTTTTACAAAATCTCAAAATATTTGAAATATTTGAAACAATTTTGGCATCTATAGTTAACAGATAAACTTGCCACATAAAATAATCTCAAATTTCATTCTGTTCCATTACAATTTTTCAGGAATGGAACAAACATTTCTCTATTTTCGCAAAATTTTAAAATCTGTAAAAAAATCAAAATACTTTGACACCTATAGTTTAAGTGACAACCTATGTAATTATGGTAATTTTTTTTCATTCCCTTCAAAGGTTTATATGTGATAGACAAATATTTACACATTTTAAATAATTTTTTTTGAAAAACTAATCCAAATTTTCACGGCTATAGTTTACCTATTATGTCACCAAATTTCTTTTCGTTCGCTTTAGTCGTTCTTACATGATGTGTGAATAAAAAATTGCGCATTTTTTAAGAAGATTTTCAAAAAATCTAAAAATCCAATAAAACTTTTAAAAAAATTCGTTGCCTATAGTTTAAGTTGAGTGACCACCTATCATGCCACTAATTTGCATTTCAGTTTATGGTGTTTTGTATCCAGACCCATACAACTAATGTAGTCCTAAACAGGCCACGACAACAGAGAGCATAGCCAGTCGAGAAGAACACCACCTATTATTTTAAAATAAGCTTAATTATTACATTTAATTCTCACTCTTTCACACTTTCATGTATTTTAATGAAAAGTAAGAGCAAAAATAATTAGTATTCAAAAAACATCTGGAGATTCCTTCGCTTTAGTATTCACTGTATATGGAATCTTGAGACATACTCTTTGACAGAAAAACTGTATTTGCCCTCAAATTAAAAAATTCAGTACTCTATGGTTGAATTTGGACCACTGGCAGACAAGTATAAAATTACTAACTTACCAAATGTTTCCAGATTACCTGCCGTATTTTGAATAATCTTTTGGTCAGTTGCACACAAAATAGAGGCATTTTTCTGTTTCTAGTAATATTTTTATACACATAAATGAAGATCAAATACATGATTAAGAATTTTATGGTTTGAAAATATTTTGATGATTTTTCTGCTTCAAAACAGGGAGTGCGTTTAATATGCGAGGGAGACTATTACGCGAGTAAACACGATAATCAAGTTAATATAAATTTTCATTGGTGAAGACTATATTTCTGTTGCTAAAGTATAGAACCTGATAGTTCAATAGTAAAGATATGGGATCACTAACCGAACGGTCGCGGGAACGATTCCGAACATACCACCGAAAACATCTAATCGTTAATCGGTAAATGTGCTCGTTAAACTCGGTGAACAAACGTTCTAGAGCGAAGAAACATTGAACGGTGAAGGAAGTGTAAAATCCAAAAAATGTAGTACAGCAAACCAATGAGCAACACAGACTTACACAGATAAAGAGTACGAACGGAAAATAAATAAATAAATAATTTTTTTTAAATGTATAATACTGTTTTCAGTATATGAAATGAAGTAAAAAAGCAATAATAGTAACAGTAGGTAATAAAAAAAATTATTATTTATATGTAATTAATTAACTTATTAGTGTGTATACTACTCGATAATACATTTGTAACTATGCACTTAATATGGCTTATATCTGGATCAGTAAGTTTTTAAAAAAACAACCTAAAAAGAAAAACGAACCAGTGATCAACAAATCTTCCCCTTTTTTTTTTTTTTTTTTTTTTTTTTTGTATAAAGTACATAAATATATATTTTATAGTATTTTTGTACATTTTATATAGTTTTTTAAGCTTTATTAATAACTATCATCCCCCCATAAATTTCTTGAATTTTAATCCCCATCTTCTCCATCCAAAAATTCTTATTTGGACATACAAAATTACTTAGACATACAGGATATATTAATGATTTTAAAAATCTGCCAGGATTTTTATATTTTAGAGCCATTTTATAAAGATATGTTATTAGCCTTAAATCTATTGGTACTTAAATATGCCATTTTCAAAAATCGCT
Source organism: Cheiracanthium punctorium (assembly GCA_038373885.1). Lineage (NCBI taxonomy): Eukaryota > Metazoa > Arthropoda > Arachnida > Araneae > Cheiracanthiidae > Cheiracanthium > Cheiracanthium punctorium. The sequence continues at coordinate 64,442 of JAWZYV010016609.1, read as the reverse complement.
AACTGCTTTCCACGTCTTGATTGAATAAATTGAACTGCCATTTCTAACGTCTAACTTCTCGGTATGGAATGGAGTTCTGGAACCAAGACTTTTTATCCTTTTTACAAACAAGAGCACAGTTGAGGTTATATGAATTCTGACTGGTCAAGATGATACCTAGATAAGAATCTTTGAAAGGGGGCCATAAAGCCATAAAACCTTTCTTTTTCCTCTCTCCCAACCGACTTCCACGAAATTTTCCCATACTCGACTAATAACTGTGTAATAGAGGTCAGTTGAAAGACACTAGTTCTTAAGAGTTGTAATAGCCATAGTCTGCATTCTGTTCTGAACAAGTGTTCAAAGTTTGTTATTCTAGAACTTCCAAATTTTATGTGCCATTAAAAATTTTAGTCAAAATAAACATTGTAGTTTTCTTATCGATTGTCCAATATGTAATAAAAATAATAAATTCCTATAACATTGAAATAATAAATACAATTGCTCAATGAATTAATTATGTAAATGTCCACTCTGGTATCAGACAGTACAATTTAGTTTGATTAAAATGAAGAACGATCAGCAATCTTTTTAGTTGAAAGTGCCACGGTATGCACAGTTATATAGAAAATTCTCATCGTTCAGTTAATTGTAAGGCGCCCGTTAAAAATGATGAATGTATATAACAAATACTCAATTTAATACTCACGGAAGATTTATTAACAAGGTATATTGTGCTTTAAAGCCATTATCGTAACAAATCTTCTGATAAATACGTTACTTATTTAAATTTCCCATAGTTCAGCAGAAGAACATAGTTTATGTATTTTAATCACGTGAAAAATGTCAAACTATGTTATCTGAAGGAAATATTTAAGCATCGCTCAAGTTGCAAATTTACTTTCAATATGACGTTAATTATCTGAAAGTTTATAAATCTTACGTGATTCTTTATGACGACAAGGTTAATTCAATTAGTATACTTGAATAGTACACCCGTTTTTTTTTTTTCTAAAGGAATAATATATTAAAACGATTTTGAAGAAAAAAAAAAAAAAAAGATTTTGTAAATGCACGTTTAGAATGTTTTAGAGTCTGACTTCTTCCTTTTTTTTTTTTTTTCCAAAACCACCCATAAATTTCTTGAATTTTAAAAGCACAGACTAATTTCAGCTTACAAAATTTGTCTCCCCCCCACCTCGAATAAAAAGCATGTGTTATTACTAAATCAATATATGACTCAAGACTATATTGTTTTTTTCTCTTAGATTTTTGGATAAGGAAGTGAATTTCCTTTGTAATCTAAATTCCCAAATAGGAATGATTTTGAATAGACTTCTTAATGAAGCGTACACCGATGTATTTTAGCGGTAATACAGTTTCTATGGAATTCTGGACTAATCAAGAAATGGTTTGGATTTAAGGCAGGATAAAAACACTTATTTTTCTTAGAGAATTTGTCGCAAATTAACTCATGAGCATTTTTTGTAAAGGAGGGAACTTTTTCTAAACTGCACAGAAAGGAAATATAGTGTAAAAATGATAGCAAAATTAATATCATGGTGCTTTCAAGCATTTATTTTCAAAAGGAAATTTTTTTAATAAAATGAATGTCAATTATACATGACAAATTAATCCTCTCATGTATTTTTAAAGGACATGCATAATGCATTAAAAATAATGAAAAAAGTTTCCTCTATACTTAGGATCAAGTTCATATATTGACTTTTTTAGTAACCTTATTAAGGTTTGTATCTTGTAAAGAATATTATTAATGTTGATAAATACAACAAAAAAATGCAGCTTGTAAACTCTAATGAAAAAGTCCCCCTAACCAATTTTTTAATTAAAAAATTATTTTTGAACAATTTTCTGTCAAGATCTAAAAAAAAAAGTCTTAGTTCTTGAGAACGGAAACACCTTACCACCTTACTCTAGACTAAATTTCAGTATATTTGTCCGAGTAATAATCACAGACAGGGGCGTAGCCAGAAATTTTTCATGGGGAGGGTTACGACTACTACAACTCATATATATGTATACGTGTGTGTGATAATGTAGTGAAGAATGCACATTTTGTATGGCAAAAAATTCCTCATGGGGGGGTTATGACCCCCCTAACCCTCCCCCCCCTCGGCTACCCCCCTGATCTCAGAAAATGGGTAAAAAATGTATCGGATAAAAGTATAATATTTTATCATTTGTGTACTGCAAAATACATTAGGTCCCTTCTCTAAATCCTATGTAGCTCAACAGTGATAGCGTCCTGAATACCTTTCTAATTTATTTGCTGATTGTATAAATTTTTTGTTAATTAAAATAATAATTATTTATTTATTTGTTTTGGGAAAATTTATTAATATTGTAACACGATTATTCTTGGGTACTTCATTTCGTATAAAGTCCACTAAATATGAAAACAGATTTCTATTTCACCGTAGAATATTCTTATATACTATTAAACTAAAGCTTTTATTTCTTGAAAAGCTGTTTCACCCAAATCCTTCTGTTTTGGCATTTTAAAATAAAGACATTCTGTACTTTTTTGTGTGGTATATTGTTTATTATTTTAATAAGAGATAACAAAGTATACATAAGAATAAATTCATAGACACACACACACACACACACACACACAAAACAAAAAAAAAAAAGTGCAAAATAATTTGTTTCCTCCAAAAATATCATTTTTCGTAATAGCTTATGCATTTTATATAAGATATTTAGTGTGAATGAAATTCTTATGATTTTTTACCCGTTTGTATAAACTAAAGTAAAAAAGTATACATTGAAAATGTTGCAGCTGCATGTCTGACAACTCAGAAAAATTTTAGATTCAGTGTCGTACCTAGGTAAAGTAACGTTCATGTGGCAGACAACATTATGCGCTCTTTCTCTTAGTTAGAAAGACACTGAACACTTAGTACGGTCATTCTAAACATTTCTTTCGAATGACAAATTATATTTTCAAATTATAAAAGTCTCACAGATTCATGTTTTAAGAGCAGTCATTTAAAATAGATATTTTAGCGTTTTGTTTAACTTGTTCGTTTTCATCGTTTCAAGGAAGCGACGACAGCGATTTTTTCTTCTGCACTCAGCGTTGCTTCCCGGCTTGGGTCTTCCAGTGCAACTCAAATTTGGGTTGCTGGCCTAAACAGGATCATTCAAAGACCGAAACTAGGAAGCAACGATGATTGCAGAAGAAATAATCACTGTCGTCGCATCCCTGTAAAGGTAAGAGTGAATGGGTTGATTGTTTCATTCATTGTGTCAGTGTCTTTGTTGGAATCTGTAACCCCTTTAAAGTATTGCGCATGGAACGTGCCCTACCTGCCATACTCAGCTGCTCCACTGGATAGAGAAGCATAGAGAATATGAATTCATGTTGGATTTTTAATAGAATAAACTTTTTAAAAATCACTGTGATTGTGTAATTAGAGATGGTTACAAGTTTTATAAAGAAGTTGCATTTGAACTCTTCTCAAGAATTGTTAATATCAAAGACGCAATTTCCGTTACTGCAAAATCGTTTGATATTTTGCAAAATCAATTCAGCAATAAGTTCTCTCCTCGCCCAATATGTTTAGTAGTAATTGTAAGTAAAATTAAATAAATCAATAAATCTTATTTAAAAAGGACAAAATGTACACTAATAATGCATATGCATATATTTTATTTTTTTTTAATGAGAAAAGTCTTAAGCACGTATTGCAAAATAAAAAATCTATCCTAGCTCACAGAACATTAGCGGTGGAAGTATTTTTTGATTTTTTTAAAGTAAAATAATGTATAAATTGGTTAAACCTTCAGATGTTCAATTATGATACCTAGGCAGTTACTGATAACTAGTACCATCGCTTTTCACTATATATGAGATCAAAATTTATAATGATTTTTATGTGAAATTAGATCTTATTCACAACGTTTTCTCTTTACGTTCAAAACAGAAATCGAACTTCTTGAAATCATCATAGAAGTTTTTAGAGCTACAATATAAATTCCATAACCAATAATAACAAAGAATTACACCCAGCAAGTTACGCTGTTTCAACGAAGATTGATTTACATTCGAGGAAGGTCGAATATTATAGAAGAAAATATGATTTTAATCAAACTTGAATAGTGAATAAATATATTTTTAACAGCAATGTGATCGAATTAGCCGAATAGAAATAGCCAGGAAGAAAATTAATCGAACATTCGAACCATTTAATCGATTAATTGACACAGACATAATTGTTATTGCATTACAGAAACTTTAAGATCCAATGACGAATAAATGTTGATAAAAAATGTTGATAAAAATTCAGAATTTTAATCAACAATTTAATTCGCATTAAATACAGATTAGTTCTACTGAAAATGATTTACAAATATTAATTTACTGATACCATTTAAATGTTTTTTAATTCATTAAGCAATTTTTAATTCATTTTTTATAATCGCACTTCTATACACTTGGCTTTTAACCAAGTTTTTAAGGTATTGACCAGAGAGATCGCATTGAGTTTCAATATTTATCTCATAAAGTGCACAATTTCTATGAAATTATAGAAGCAAATAATGTATATCAGAAACATTAACATATGCTTCGAAATTACGAGCTAACTGAAAAATTGGTATCCATAAACAGTAAATCCCCCCCCCCCCCCGAAATTGCTTTTTTAGATTATAAAAGACCGATTTGGTTTGTAATTTCATAAACGCAGGGTCACACGCAGGATTTTATTTTGGGAAGAGTAAAACTCAAAAAATATCATTCAAAAAGCAAATGTTTGAGATTTTTTCTTGCACGTTATATCTTTTTGCACCGTCAACTGTTTTTAAGACGAAATAACAGCTTATAAAGCTTACTTTCTTTGACCAGGAATGACCATTACTTTTTTTTTGTTAACAACCCCTCAATTCAGCTTCCCCTTTCGAAAGGTGCGAGGTGAGGGGTCAAAGTTCTTCGGACTTGTGGGTGAGGAAATCGCTTATTTTGGAGAGTGGGGTTTCTTTTGCATTTCTAACTGACCCCTTAAACGCGACAATTCCAATTACGGAGAATTTATGCTCTTCTGTCAGCCTTATCTTTCGAGATTGCGGGACACAGCCTCCATTATATCCTTTTCACGTACACATCATTACCGTCAGCGCACAGGGGGGGGGTGTTGAGGGTGAATTGTGTGGTGTCCCCGACTCGGACCGCCCAACTGTCAAAAACTGCGTCCCCCTCTTGCAAGAAAGTCTTCCCTTTTAACAAGTTTTCATGTTATTTTCAGCTGTAATTAACGTACTTCTAATTACTTTAGGGGGGTTCTGTTAAACGTAAAATGTAGATCAATGTTTTCAGATTAAGGGGAAAAAAGCATGGATGAAAAATATGCAATAGTTCGTTTCGAAATAGGAAATTGGTGGAGGTCGTTTTCCCCATAGAATAACATTACGGCGATCGACTTCCGAATTTAGTACACAGGAGCCTTAACACGCAGTATTCCCGCTCTGGGAACACCCAACTCTGACGTTTTGACGGTTGCCAGTCACGAAGAATAGATTGGATTTCTATAAAAATAGTGGCGGGTGACAGAGCTCCACGAGAATCCTTTACTTTTTAGCACGTCATTTCTCGTCAAAAAATGGTAACGATTATTTTGAGCAGCACTGACATCTGCTAAAAACGGGAAGAATGCGAGAACAGCTGAATAGATTGTCCAATGCAGAAAAAAGGGCAGCCGTTGCCATCGCTCGACTCAACTACCAGCAAGATGGCGGACGATCGAAACGTCCATCGCGTGCCACAGATCTAGAGACCCTTTTTTGACGACAGCCGGCTGTGCGGCACAGCCAGCTACGCTGTCGTCAAAAAAGGGTCTCTAGATCTGTGGCACACGATGAACGTTTCGATCGTCCGCAAGGACGTATTTAGGGGCGAGGTCCAGGGGATCCGGATCCCCCCTTCCCCCGAAATTTGGATTTTTGTTACTAAAATGGTAATGATATAGTATTTTTGTGTGAAATTCTGCCTTTTTTACTGTTTGGACCCCCCCCCCCCCGAAAAAAAAAAAAAAAACGTTTTTTTGGATACGTGCCTGATCGTCCGCCATCTTGCTGGTAGTTAAGTCGAGCGATGGCAACGGTTGCCCTTTTTTCAGCATTGGGAAAGGGTTGCGCCTCAAAGGGTTAAAAGAGATGCGAAGTATACAAGAAAAACTAAGGAGTCAGCGAACGTAGAATTTCAAGTCTTCCCTTCAAGCCCCCTTCAAAATTCTCCATTTGTCAACCGCCCCCTCACAATCGCCACACCGGTCACGCTTTTCAAGGTGTTGAGAAGGGGACGTAACCTCCCTCTCCCCGCATGACTACTTTGTTAGTACCAAGCGGGACCATAAAAGACGTCCGACCAGTATTGCACGCTCCTGGCAGTGTCAATTCCACCACGTGGAAAATGGGTGCTCAATAGTTTACCACCTCGACTCGCTTGTGATGCTTGTAACTAAATTGAACACAGCACGTGGTTTTATGAAGTCTTTTCAGCTACTGGTGCCGGACCGTGAAGAGTATTGTTTCTTAAATGATCGTGTATTGTTCATCGAATGACTTGGATGTGGACACAACATTTATAGAGCGTTTTTGATAGTCTGGCATCTCCAGCCCGTCGAAAGGATGAGGTAAGTCCTTTTTGTTTGCTTCCAATATCAACAGGCTTGGCAAGTTTTTCACGCATGACAGTTTTAACTGGCTTAAACTGTCACGTCAAAAAACACTTGTCAAAGACTGTCGAAAACCTCAAATATTGCACTTGTAGTATTACAAATATTAATGGATGTCTTTAACATTGCATGCATTGTATAAGCTATGAATATGTGTGAAATGTTAATACTGATTTTTAAGAAATAGGATCATCTTTTACTTATTTTTTATAAAACATTGTCTAGAAAAAGGAAAAGAAATTTAATTATGTATCCAATATAGTCAAAACAATATTCTTGCTAATATATTAAAATTATAAACTATCCATTTCAATAAAAAGTTATGCTTTTCGTGGAAAAAAATGATCGAAACTAATAAGTAATATTTTATCGTAAAATATTTTATTCTTTGTATCTGTAATTAATGAATCAATCAATATTTAGAAAAATAAAATGTGTGCTTTTTTACGTATTACATTTAAGTACTGAAATTTTTTACTAATTCTATTTTGAATGCGAAACTTTAGTATACTGATAATTAACGGGGTGTTGATCTTTATTTTATTTAAATACTGAAATTAGTATGTTATTGCCTGTTGCTTAAAATCCTTTCAATTTAGGTTTTTGGATTAAATAAAAAATAAACTTAATATTTGCTTTTAGGAAATGTTTAGCCGTACCTCAATTTGAAAAGTTTAAAAAACTGCAGACCATTATTTATCTAACTATATACAGTAACATGTACCCTATTGAAAATGATTTATATGTACCATTTATAGTTCTTTTACAGGAGAAAGAAAATTAATTCCAGTACATTACACTCTATGAGCCGTCATATTAACTAATTATTATTAATAAGCCCAATTTGTGTGTTAGCATAATTGATATTTTTTAATATAATTAATTATGTATTTAGTTTCATGCAAAATGAAAATATACTGCACACTTACTTTGACATTTTGTTCTCTTTCTTTAATAGATTAGTTTTTGACGGTTTAAAACCAGTTTTTGACAGTTTAAACCAGTTTTTGATGCTTGTCTTGTCTAAAACCAGTTTTTGACGTCAAAAACCTTACCCTGAATATCAATTTTGTTTGTTTGTTTGTGGGATTACGGCCGATTAGCTACGCATGGGCTCTAGGCCGATGGGTGGGGTGCCCTCCGTGGGAGACTTTCTAAGGGGTCCCAACCCGTATTTACGCTAAGTTTCGGAGAAAACCACGGAAAACTCCGAACGGTTAGGTCGACGGACGCGCGATGGGACCCGAACTCGGGACCTTCACACTTCGCCCGTCTACCATTTCCAGTGGCATAACCACTGTGCCATGGTGAGGCGAATATCAATTTTGAAAATTCAGTGAAGCGCCATTCATACGTTTCTGGTTTATACGTTTTTCTGGTCCCGGCGAAATCCATTGGATTTTAACGTTGAATAATTTCACTTATACGTTTTCCTGAAATCGGAAACTTCCTTTATTAAAGTGACCAGACGTCCAGCTTTTGTCAGGACAGTCCTGTTTTTTACCTACATGTCCCGCTTTTCTATTCCTGTCCCGCCAAAGTCCTACTTTATGAAAAATAAATTGCGAATAAATTAACACGAAAATGATTGTGTTATTTACAAAGTTTCTTACTTGTATTTAACACCCAGATTTTTTTTTTTTTTTTTTTTTTTTTTTGTCGATGAGAATTATATATTGTTTTATGATACATATTACTACACACCTATAATTAATGGACGGTGATTCCATAGGCTATCTTAGAAAGGAAACTATTTTGGAAAAGTTGTTCGAAGATTAACTATAAAATTATTTAAAAACTAAGTTTATATAATAGGCCCATTTTATTTGTATATTAGCTGTATTTTTTCAACATCTTTTACTCATAAAAGTAGAAAATCACCAGGCCCTTATTATCGCATGGGCAAATCGGGACTTTTCCCAGGGCCCCCGGCTCGAAAGGGCCCCCAATATTAAATGTTGTTCTGAAACATTCTTTTATATCAATATTTTATGAAAAATAAAACAAATTTCATAGATGGAGGCCCCAGAATTCATCAATGCTCGGGGCCCCTGTTGGTCATAATCAGGCTCTAAAAATCGCATTATGTGTAAAGTAAAAAAAAAAAAAAAAAAAAAAAAAAAAATATCTTGGAGGGGGGGGGGGTTGGGCTTGATTTTTACACCTCCCGACTCTGTGGTTTAGAAATGTCCTGATTTTCGGTTCAGGAAAAATGGCCACTTTATCACTTATACGCATTTTTAAAAAAATTGAAGACAGGAGAAATTTGTGTGATGAAAAATTTTTCAACAAGCTTTGTGCCAGGTTCTAATTTTACGGAAGAGAATACCTCATTACCGGCAATTTAAATGATTATGTTAAACAGGCACTTTTAACTATGCGCAGGGAACTTTTTTGCTGGTCATTCCCACACAGCCATAAGACAGAAAATTAGAAACATTTTTGTATATGCCGAATGTATATGTATACGAGTGCTAGCTGTACATCAAATTCAGTATAAAACTGTTATCATTACATTCCTATTGGTGCATTTTGTTCTCATGTAGTAATATAAGATGTAGTATTTTAATTTAAATCTATTTTTTTTAATTGTTTGTTATTATGAAAATGTACGTACTTTTGAGAAGTTCGTTTATACGTCTTTGTCATTTATACGTTCCCCCCCCCACCCTTAGTCGCTTGAAAAACGTATAAGCGGGGCTTCACTCTAGTATTGTTAAGAAGATATATGTCCGGTTTCAATTTTGAGGTTTGGGGTGGGGGTGGGGTGATTAAGAACTCAAAACTGAAATGTAATGAAGATAATTTTTTTTAATACTTTGCCTAAAAATTTTCGCATATAAAAATTAATTAACAGAACAAAACAGAAAATAAAAAATAAATTCATAAATTAAAATGGAGTCTAAAATCTTTGCAATCTGCAAAAACATACATTAGAAAAATAAGATATATTTTTAAAAAATTTACGTTCATAGTTCGAAAGCAAAATAATTCTTCTTTTATTCTTTTTAATTGCCGTTTAGTATTGTATTGGTGACTCGTTTGTGTCTGAATTACAGTAAACCCTAATATTATTCATTTCACTTTCTACAAGACTGAAATAACAGGATTTAATTTTTCCATTAAAATAGATGCATACTAACTCTGTACCTGTACATCACAAATCTGGAAAAGAAATATCTTTCTGACACGTATAATTCGAAATTATTTCAGTGATGCGGAATCTCAAAAAATGCAAAATTATTTGTCTTTGTGGCGTAAAGTTTGTATTAGAGATACTGATCTGAAATGATGTAAAAGTGCAGTTACTATGGGATGACAAAATAGTGTCAGTGTCACTCGCGTTTGAAAAAGTAAAAGTTTCATATTTTGCCTACGAAACTGTGCCCTTTTAAAATGCCTTATTTCTACAGAATAAAATATTGTTTTTTAACTTGTAGCATTAAGGCCTCAGAAATAATATTACACGATGTGGACAACACTTACTTTATATTGTCATAGGGGAACAATTCATAAACGCAGTCATGCTGATAAATAACGCTGACGAATACACCTTCAATTTAAAAGGAATGTTTCATTTTAAAACTGCAACGCCCTTTATCTTCTAGTTAGATTATATTGTCAGAAAATAGTAATTGATTCGTAAATTGATATGAAGTATATAAATACGTAAAATACAAAGAATATTACTGCAAAAATGACCTGCCCTGTAGGGGAAAAAAAAAAAAAAAAACCAATAATCAGCAGAATGAGAAGACCAACAGTATGAAGATCGAAAAACAATGAATCATAAACTATACAAAAAGTTAACGGAATGGAAATTATAACCTCTGGGGCTGTGCTTCACTTGCGCAGTACAAATAGGATATTTTCTCTTTATTTAATTATGGATGCTTGATTTGATTCTATATGCCATTTTTGCATTGTGAAGACATTTTTAATAATATATATATATATATATATATATATATATATATATATAAAAAATTCGGCTGTTCGAGCCTCGTCAGGGGGAGACCCCCCTCCCTGAACCCCCCTCATTTTTTAGTTTTATTATTGCCATATTAAACTGATATTATTTGACAATGTCATTTTATCTCTAACCTTTTGTGTATTTCACCTGTTGAAACTATGTAACCTATTTATAGAAAAATACATGGGATGCCTATTCTACAGCTTCCGGAATAGTGTAATAATAGACAAAAGCTGTTGTGAACTAATAGTATTTAAATATATGTAAAATTATGTTGCATACTTTAATGTCGCATTTTTGGGACACATTTTTGGGACAATTTCAATAAAGGGGGTGAGAGATAAAATGGCATAGTCATTAATATATATACAGTCAACTTCGGATATAGTGAACTATCGGCTATAGTGACCGCAAACCATTAGTTCCGATTCACGTACAGTATCTCTGTTCACTATGGGGATACTTCGGTTTTAGTGAACTTCGGATAGAGTGGACGAAATTAGATGGTTTCCAGAGGTTCACTATAACCGGAGTTGACTGTATATAGAAATAAAATTTTAATACTTGATATACAGTGCACATGATTTCGAAAGAAAAAAAAGTAAGAGTAGCCCATTTATCGTGTTTCGTAATATATATATATATATTTAAAGTTTAAAAGAAAGTTGCTTCAAAAAGATTTTACCAGCAACATCCAGTAAACACTATTTGGAAGTTTTAAAGTTCAGGGCAGAGCCAATCGCGTTGTCAATTTGCATAGTAACAAATGCAGTTGCCGCATGTAGCGTCGAATCGAGTCAAACTCAATTCTGGAACTCGGCATTCTTGCTCCCAAATAAAATCAGGAGGAAATTCAGATTTACCTTATTCCTTTGCCTCCCCCGCCCCCCCAACTACATTTTACTACTGGGAGTTTATAAAAGAATACAAGGGCAAACAACTGATGAGGTATCATAGATTCGCGTTCAGAATTTTGTATAGGACAGAATGTTTCCAAGTGTAGAAAATATCATTTTCAAATAGGTGATATCTGAATTTTCTTGAATTGTAGGAGGCAGTTGCCCCCTCTTGCCCTTAGTGAGTTACGCCTATGTTATCGAGGATCGATGCAGCGGAAATTGTCCTTTTAGCGCCCCCCTTCACAAAATTACGATCGACTGAAACAACCCTTCATTGGCATTTTAACCTTTATTTTAATACTTTCGTGTAGTATATCATGTTCACGCACACACAAAAAAGGAGACATTTCCCACTGCAAGATGGGGCCCTACAGGGCCCCTAGGACACTTTTTGCCTAAGACACTTTTCAAATTTTATGGCCCTCTATATAGCTGGCTCCGTTTTTGTGCCCCTGTACATAGCTTTAAACTCAATTTTTGGACAGGCTTTACTATGTGCGCCCAGGGCACGCGCTCTAAGTGCCCGTACGTTAATCAGGGCCTGGGCCCTGCAAGGGCGGCCGCAGGCTTCTCTCTTGGAGGGGGTCCAGCTCATGAAGTTGTGACATCGGCCAACCACCTGAAAAAATGCGAAACAAGATTTTTTTTTCTCGGGACCATGATCACCTTTTATAAACACACCCCTTAGTTCAATGCACTTATATTTCAGTATGTTTCCGAATTACGTTTTTATTTAGTTAACTACTAAAAATAAGAATTCGATAAAATCCTTTAACCCTTTGAGGCGCAACCCTTTCCCAATGCTGAAAAAAAAGGGCGGCCGTTGCCATCGCTCGACTTAACGACCCGCAAGATGGCGGACGATCGAAACGTTCATCGCGTGCCACAGATCTAGAGACCCTTTTTTGACGACAGCGTAGCTGGCTGTGTCCGCGCACAGCCAGCTGTCGTCAAAAAAGGATCTCTAGATCTGTGACACGCGATGAACATTTCGATCGTCCGCCCGCTTGCGGGTCGTTCAGTCGAGCGATGGCAACGGCTGCCCTTTTTTCAGCATTGGGCCATCTATCCAGCTGTTCTCGCATTCTTTCATTTTTCAGCAGATGTCAGTAATATTAAAAATAATCGTGACCATTTTTGTACGGGAAACGACGTGCTAAAAAGTAAAGGATTCTCGTGCAGCTCTGTCACCCGCAACTATTTTTATAGAAATGAAATCTATTCTTCGTGACTGGCAAACGTCAGAGTTTGGTGATCCCAGAGCGGGAACACTGTGCGTTAAAGGGTTAACGCTCGTGTTAAAATGTCAAAAATTTGTGTGCGCCACTGGAACCCTGAGTGAATACGTGAGCAAAGCTCTTTTTGTTCTTTGCTACATTTGCAATTAGCAATGTGTGGCATTTGACTATTTCTTCTCCATTTGACTAATTTCCATCGCTTAGTTTTTCCAAGCATTGGATTAAATACCACGTGCATATACGGTTTTTTGATTTCTTGCAGTTCAGAATGGCGCATGGCAGGTTTTGGTTTTCTGCCTGTACTACTGTTTACTCTATACAGGGTTGTCCCTAAAAGGTGGTAGCAAGCTTCAATTCTTTAAATATTAGTGATAAGTGAGCAATGTAAATTGAAAAGAGCTGATGTGGACTCCACGTGACTTCCTTTGCCCGTATATTAAACGAAAAATATCATCTAATTTAATTTGTTTGAAAGAGATACAAAACTGCAGTAATAGTAAGACTGGGCGATTTATAGTCAAATATATCCGATATCGCCAAGCTGGGTTCAGTTTCAAAGATTTGTTTTTGGCCCTTAGTTGGGCGCTATTTCGCCAAAAGCCGACAAGCTTGAAATAGTTCACGAGATTTCGGTCATAGCCGAAATAGTGATTCATCGAAGACTTCTAACGAAGACTCCTTAATATATTGAAAGTCTTGGGTGACCTTGTCAATAAATTACCCAGTGGACTGCAATCAAAAAGACATGTTCATAGTCCTAAATACAAAATTTCAAAATTCTACGCAAGTACTAGAGTTATGCGAAATACGAAATTATTTTTGGCGCCCATTTCGCAATATTTCGGCAAAACTTGCCAAGGTTGATGACAAATGACGAGATCTTGGGAATGTTCCAAACGATGGCCGACTACAGACATAATATACTGAAGATGTCCATAGACATTAACGTATTGAAATTCTTTTGGGCGGTCCTGTCAATAAACTGTCCAGTAGATTGGAACCAAAAATCGAGATGCACAACTACATGTTACAACAAGTAATATGAAATTTTAATGATCTACGACTAATAGTTTTTGAGATATGAGAGGGAAATACACACACAAGTTCACCAAAAATCGCCAAGCTTGTCGACTTTTGACGTAATTTGTGAGGGAGGCACGTGACCGCGGTCTGACTATTATCGAATTACATGATAGGACGGTATTCTGCTTGAAATGGCTGAATGTCTCTAAAACTGCCATTGACCGTAATGCGTTGAAATTTTTTTTGAGTGTTCTTGTGGAAGAACTATAAATGGTACAGACACTATTTTCGATGGAGATATTCATTTCGTAATCCTTAACAACATATATCTCTTTTGATTCCTTTGAAATAGCCTAATACCTCTAAAATTCGCCTTAACCCTTTAACGCGCAGTGTTCCCGCTCTGGGAACACTCAACTCTGACGTTTTAACTGTTGCCAGTCACGAAGAATAGATTGGATTTCTATAAAAATAGTGGCGGGTGACCTAGCTCCAGGAGAATCCTTTACTTTTTAGCACGTCCTTTCCTGTAAAAATATTGGTCACGATTTTTTTTAACAGCACTGACATCTGCTGAAAAATAGATACCCATGATGGACGATGGCCGAAGATGCACTGCGCCCGCGCACAGCCAGCTGTCGTCAAAAAAGGGTCTCTCGATCTGTGGCACGCGATGAACGTTTCGATCGTCCGCCCTCTTTCTGGTAGTTAAGTCGAGCGATGGCAACGGCTGCCCTTTTTTCAGCATTGGGCAATCTATCTAGCTGTTCTCGCATTCTTCCATTTTTCGGCAGATGTCAATGCTGTTAAAAATAATCGTGACATTTTTTTTACGGGAAATGACGTGCTCAAAAGTAAAGGATTCTCGTGGAGCTACGTCACCCGCAACTATTTTGTTAGAAAGATCATCGGGCATCTATTCTTCGTGACTGGCAACAGTCAAAACGTCAGAGTTGGGTGTTCCCAGAGCGGGAACACCGCGCGTTAAAAGTAATTAATGTCTTCCCGTAGAGTGTAATGTATTTAAAATCTTTTGGGTTGCCCTGTAGATAAACCATCCAGTCAATTGGAACCAAAAGGTGAGGTGCAAAACTAGATGTTACATCAGTCCTAAATGTAAAATTTCAACATTCTACGACAGATAGTTTTTGAGACATGCAAGTTACATACGTACGTACAGACGTCAGGGAAAACTGGTCAAAATGGATTGTACATGCATTTATATGAACACACATACATGCTTACGATCAGATGTATCGCAAAAACTCTTAAAAGTAAATTTACAGGTAGTGAAAATCAGATTTTTCATCAAAATCTGGATATCTAAATTTTTTGCGATCTCATTACTTTCTTTTACTTCGTACTAGGAAGAAAAATATCTTGAAAATAAGTTAGGAAAAAAAGACTACGTGAAGAAACATTTTCTCTCATTTATTTTCGAAATGTGACACTTTTAAATTTATACACGAACGCTGCACAAAAAAAATATTTCAATGATTGTCCCATACACTCACTGAAGTGCTGTACAAAAACTGTGAGTCATATTCTAAAAAGTGTCAGGAATAAGAATAGGAATATAGGCTGAATACAACTTCTTTCAATGGATCTCACGGAAAAAATTAGTCAATAATCTCGTTCAGCGTCCTGCAGAAGTTGCGAAAGAAAATATTTTTTTTTCACTCTAGTAATAAACGTTTTCATTCAATTTCATGTACAGCCAATGAATATCTTTGTTGAAAGATATCTTTGAGACGTTTGATGATAAAATGCTGAAATTTTGAACATCACCTCATTTGTGACTGGGGCATATTAATAATTGGAATATTTTTTGTACGATTCTAGTCAGAGCCCGATCAAGGCAACTATGGGTCCTGGGCAAAAGAAAAATATTGGGCCCACGCGAGAACTTTCCACTTTGCCCCTTCTGTAAAACCAATTACGATTGGTTTATTCTGAAAAGTTTTAAATATCTCCCCCCTCCCTCCAAACACGATTTTTTTTTTTTTAAGTAAACTGAAATAAAAGAATATATTTGATATCAATGAAACAGATAACATGATATAACAGATAACTGCTATATCATAGTTTCCAAAATGTAGGGGATATAATAAAACACATTTTTAAAAATAATTTTTTTTTAAATAACAGCTAACCAACCTATTTAATTACAAAAATTTTGCTGTTTTCAAACTTTAAAAATACAGTTCACAAAAAGGTAGTTAATAAGATTCCACAAATGTTGGCAGCTATGCTATATCGACGACTATAGAACCTTTTGACGAATTAAAAAGAAGTTTAAATTAATTGATACAGTTTGAATTATTTTCATTGTTCATATTTTATAATTGAAAAACAATCCAGCTTTTGACGCTTTTTTCTTTCGTTATCTTATTGTGAAATTATGAAAGTGTAAAATATAAGATTTTTGGGCTCTTAAAATCTGTGGGTCCTGGGCAGTTGCCTCGTTTGCCCTGCCGGTAATATGGCACTGATTCTAGTATACAAATTTAAAGTGTCACATTTTGAAAGTTAAAGATAAGAATTTTTTCCTAACCTAATCTTTTTCCTACGTTATTCTGAACATTTTTCCAATTTACATTGTCCACTTATCTTTAATGAATAAAGAATTAATGCGGGCTACAATCTTTTTCGGGACACCCTGTGCAGTTTATTAGTTTGTTCTTAAAAAGTTATCAGGAATTTATAACTATTTTTCATTTGCTTTTAGGAATTCGAGAATCAGAGTCAAGCATCATGACGATTTCGGAACCCTGGATTGTCAAGCAGGACTGACGGCTGATTTTAGACACGCTTTCACCAAGCGTTCTAAATCGGAATCGCCTTGTCTTCGTTCGCGAGCCGAGAGGGTCTTCAGCCCACGTTCGATGTCGGCGTGTCCATCGGAATTGACCGACGGTTATTGTCGTAAGGCAACAGGTGATGTTTTTTGCGAAAGTCCAGTCTCTTCAGCCTCGCCGAGAAGTCCATCAACGGTTCCCCAACTGGATGGAACAAAAAATGGCTTCACGAATCCAGCGTACAATGGATCTTCACCGATATATGAGAACATTCGTGATTCGTGCTTTCTAGACATCCTTAATGCCGCATTCAGGCACGATGATGCAGCGTATGACAGCTTTGGGACAAGTTCTCAAGACGCCATTGATGCCAATCATGCAACATTACATGTAACTCCACCTGTATATGAGAACATTCGGGATTCAAGTTTTCAATCTGTCGTTGATTCCAGCAATGAGGGAATGTATGTACTTCCGTCAATGCACGAGAACACACTTAATTCAAGTTCTCAATCTATCGCTGACGCCAATGATGAAGGGGTGTATATACTTCCATCGGTGCATGAGAACACACTTAATTCAAGTTCTCAATCTATCGCTGACGCCAACGATGAAGGGGTGTACATACTTCCATCGGTGCATGAGAACACACTTAATTCAAGCTTTCAAATTACTGTTGATGACAACAATGAATCATTGTATGTACCACCTCCACCTGTCTACGAAAACATACGGGATTCGAATTTTGAAGATATCCTCAATGCCGCATTCAGGCACCACGAAGAAAAAACATTCGAAATGACCGACAGTCCATCGTATTCCGCTGCAGAGTTCGCACCCAACTACCTAGAATTGTTAAAAATGATTAGCCTGAGTGACCCAGGACTTAAAAACGATGATGCAGAAGAAACATGTGAGGATATAGCTGACTATTTGAAGCCCGCTGAAGTGCCCACTAAAAACATCTCATCGTCATCGTCGCATGCGATTAACTCGAGTGACTCGGGGATCGTAAATCCTTCATTTGTCATAGACATGAGCGATGACGCCGAACAAATCTACGAGGAGATAGCCGACTACTGGAAGCCTGTTGAAGCGTCTGGCAAAGAATGTTTAGAGTCATCGTCGAAATCGAAACTGAATTCCATTGGTGACTCGGGAATTGTGAATTCCTCTTTTGTTTTCGACATAGAAGAGGATACCTTGGAAGTTGGAGAGAGTTCATCTGCAAAACTCGTCGAAGAAATCTACGACGAGATAGCTGACTACTGGAAGCCTGCTGAAGCGTCTGGCAAAGAATGTTCAGAATCATCGTCAAAATCGAAACTGAATTCCATTGATGACTCGGGAATTGTCAATCCTTCTTTTGTTTTCGACATAGAAGAGGATGCCTTGGAAACTGGAGAGGGTCCATCTGCAAGACGCGTCAAAAACCCCGACTTATTTCAACTAGCCATGTCTACTTCCCCAGAAGAGTCTCCAAGACATACACTGAGGTAAGATTTTTGAAATTATATATAATGTACGTTGTGTACTGGGGAATTGTCGTTGAGGAGTTTAAATCACCATTTAACCCATGTTTAACCTGCTCACCCCTATCAACCAAAAGACACAATGGTAAATATTCTGTGTCCTGTAGCCTTTCATAGGCCCTGACGCCTTTGGGGCACGTGCCCTTTCCCCACATGCAGAAATGGACAGTTGAGTCAGCAGGCGTTCAAAATTTGACGCCAAAAAGTGCCCTGGAGACAAAAATGTTATAGTCAGACCTTGGCCTTACAACATGAGTTTTTATACAATGAGTCTTTGTAGCAATATGGTAGAGGATGATTGTAAAAAAAACTGACTGTATATATGTTATTTAATTTCCTTTTATGATAGACCATATAGAAGTGACGCCATTTTTCATTCGACACATGACCCTCAACCAATCAACTGCAAGGTAGAATCGGTTCGTTAGTTTGTGTTGTTATGGTGAAGCTATGGATGGGCTGTCTGCGAAAGATAGGTCTTGTCGGAGGACTTTTTAAGGGGTTATAACGTGCATTCACGTTACATCTGGAGAAAGCTGACCAAAAACCTCGACAGCCGCGCTATTATTAGAACATATACAGAATATAGAATTAGAAAATATTATCTTTATTTTGTCTTAAACAGATGATCGTCGTCAAAAAGACTCACTTTAAACAATAGATGCCAATAGAACTTGATGCATTGAAATCGTTTTTTGATTACCTCTGTAAGAGATAATCATACAAGTAAAACCCCTTAACATAGGATGCATAGGGTACGATACGCATTACATATTACGTCGCGATCAGGGTATTCAGTCAGGGTACGTACAGAGAGAAAAATTGTTATGACAAAGACTTTTCAACTTGAAAATAATGATCATGCATAAAATACGAGATAAACAAAAATAAATAAAATACGAGATAAACAAATAAGGCTATTTTTTTTCGGAAATCATACAACTTTTGAACAGCTTTAAAAAAAATTTAGTACACTAGAGATTCGAAAAAATTGAGAATGTATATATTTTATTTTTTTTACAAATTATACAGTAAACAGCTACAAGCAACGAACAGAATTACGAAATACTCAGGGGAAAATGCTAAGCATGCGGAATTTTGCTTTGTTTCCTTAAACAGGAAAAACCTTGGTTCAATTTTGATGGTGATTTTTTAGGTTATGAACTTTTTCTGAAAGTTGCACGAGACTTGATTTTTAGTAATAGTCCATAGTGCACTGGGTGAAGAAGCATTATTCATTTGCTCGAATGTTTAACGCTACGGCGTTTGTTTAGAAAGCTCTTCGAAAGTCCAGTGACGTCAATCGCTCTTCAAGTAGAACACCTTTAACCCATTCATGCCTAGTGTCTCTTTTTTTGGGGACGGCATTTCCGCTATCAGTCGAAAACGTTATTTATTTTTCCTAGCCATTATTCAAAAGTATTGAACCTCAACTCCACGAAATATTTTGACATGATCCATTAGGATACTGACATTTCAATTTTTATACATAATGATTCTAAAAGAAATCCCTTGTTCAAGAAGTTGACATCACAGGGCGCGTTCGAAAATTCATCGGTTGTGCACCGGTGCTTGGTGCTATTACATTTGGAACCACTATTATACTTGGAATTATTTTTCATTTTCAAGATACTGGATTCTAGCATTCTGGAATTCGAAGTTAAGATTCACCCTGCTTAAAGATGCCATTTTGCCGGATCACTCATAATGCCAAGATGGCGCTTTTAAAATCAGTTACAATGAGTTATTCTGTTTTGGAAAAATGAATAGTCGCTCATTCTAACAGCTCTTGTTGTCTAAACGAACTTACTATTTGAAAATTGCCCACTTTGTGTAACGCACTTTGAGTTATTTATTTCATATACTTTTTAATTTGGCGTAAAATGGGTGTCATTCTATTTCATGTTTGTCAATTTCACGCGATTCTACATACTTGGAATGGCTTTTGCAAAGGAATGAATGGTTTTATGCCAAATCTGGCAACCTTTATGTTTTATTTTTTCAGTTTTTTATTAATATCTTCTAAAATAACTCGATTTTTGAAATTTAAGTCAGCTTATCAGGTTCCTCGGAATTTTCCGAATCCGTGGACATGTTTCTCGAAATTCAAATCCCCATGGTTTAGGAGAAGATAGACAAAAAAGCTCTTGACAGCGGCGGCTGCGGCCGTTACTTTTTTTTAGAATAGAGGGAAAACCCTGAAGGAGCCATACATTTTTGCATGATTAACTGAAGTTCACTTTTCAAAGACATCACTGGCATGGCGGACAGATGACTGTTTGAGGGGGGGTGGGGAGACAACTCAAGGGTCCTGTCCTAGAAAGATACAATATTTAATGTTGAAACACTTATGCCTTATCGTTATACCAGTACTACTTAAATTATAACAATATGGGAATTGGGGAGGGCTATGTCCCCTCCTTATCAATGGGTATGCGCTCATGAGCAGAGCCTGATTATCACACGGGCATGCGGGGTAATAGCCCGGGGCGCCGGAAAAATAAGGGCCCTCAAATCTCTCGATTTATTGTTATCATGATTTATTACATATTCATCATATACTGCAATAATAAATTTTTTGCAACTCAATTTCCTTTCTAATATCTATAGCATAATTTTTAACAATAAATGGACTTAGAGATTTATTTTCTGTTCTTCTAATTCAATGGTCTTTAAGACTCACGGATGAATAAACAAGAAGTTAATAAACAAGGAGTTTTTGAAAACGTATGGTATGGCCATATACTATATGCTTATCACAAAATATCCATTAGTTAACATTTTTTATTTCATGATGAAGGAAAGTAAATGTCGAACTTTTTAGTGTATCAAGAAATTTTTTTGGAGTGAGAAACTTTGCTCCCGTGCCTCGTCATTGCCATTCCTCGAATGAGTGCACCTATACGCTCATAATACAAACGGACTCAAAAAATATTAAAATCACTTTTAAATACATAGTCTTGTTCTAAATAAGTATCAATAAATAGGTCATTTTTAATTCAATTTTAGTATTCTTTAAAAATGTTTTGTTTTTATGTCGGGAAAAATGCAACAGCCAACAAAAGTAAGTTAAAATGCTTGTGATAGTATAGGGGCCCCCAAAATAACCTCTTGCCCCGGGGCCCCGACCACCTATGATCAGGCTCTGCTCATGACCACTGGTTCTTATTGTTCATCTTGTGCAAGAACTTATGGCTAATGGATCATTGGGAAGGCGGCGTGAAATTGGGACAAAAATAATTTATTTCTCAGTTTCAATCCCGCGGGACTCAGCATGTGCGGGATTCAGCAGAATCCTGTCCCGCGGGATCGGGAATGCATTCCCTAAGTGGATGAAGATCCATCGCCAACTTTGGCCCCCCCAAAAAAAGGACTGTTGTGTTGGAAATTGTTTCACAATCTGTAACGTTCTGCATAACATATATTTCTCATTCCTGTGTTTGTGTGTGTGTTTTCAGGAGGGAAGAACAGCCCCTGGAGATGAATGGCAGGAGTGGATGCAAATGGTCAAGATCATGCCGGATACTGGGCTGGACCTCCGCTTCCACGGTGCTGCTGGTGTGTTTCTTCGTCTACCTGCACATCCGTAAGCAGTACGAATAAAGGCTGCAGTTCGAAGACACTAACTATGTTTTGGTACACAAATGAAAATAAATTGATTCCGCCAGGGACACTTGAAAAAAAAATCAAGATGGTTTTTCATAAGCTGCACTACGCGCTGAAATAAACAAAAGAACGGGTGCCTTTTATGGAACTTACAGAAAAAATTCTTAAACATAAACAATATTGGAACTGCGCAGCAAGAGCGACACGTTTTTCCAAATTTGCCATCACGTAAGAATATTTCGGTAAGTCTCTGGTAACTGATGTATTTCTATCGTCTATTACAGTGTATAGTGCAGCTTTGAAAGAGATATCCGGTGAAAAGTTACAAATGTCTGACGTAATTAGCGGAATTAATTTATTTGTATTTATGTACCAAAATCGAATGATTTTTTTTTTTTTTTTGGTAACTACAGATCTCAGCTGAAAATTATCGATATTCTAACTGGATTTCACACACTGTTTTTGAATAGCCTCTATGGGGGAAAATGTTTTCCTTAAACACTGTTACTCATAACTTTACAAATAATGTAATTGTTGTTAGTTTTAATTGGAAACAAGCTTAATGTAATACTTAATAAATAAAATACATTAAATATCAGGTTTTGTTTTGTTTCATTAATACTGACTATACTACACTACTCGCCAAAAGTATTGCAAGTTTCAGAAATCTAACCTTTTTCAAGATTAAGCCCCCCCCTCTCCCCCGTCAAAATTAAAAATCAATAGGATTGATGTTTTTTAATGTCAACCTGTTCAATGAATAACTTCGAAGACGAGAGAGCATTAAGTTAAAGAAGAAAAATAATTATTTAATGTATTGAAAAAATATAATAGGTTTTTATAGGAATCATAATCCATTTTGGTTAGCCGGAATAAAATTCAATAAAGAATTCATTTCAAGGTTATTCTGCAAAAAGAGGATCATAAATAAATGCAATTGAACTACAGATCATTTATTATGTTGCACTGACAGCTGCTGAAAAATGGAAGAATGCGAGAACAGCTGGATGGATGGCTCCATGCTGAGAAAAGGGCAGCCGTTGCCATCGCTCGACTTAACGACCCGCAAGAGGGCGGACGATCGAAAAGTTTATCGCGTGCTACAGATCTAGAGATCCTTTTTTGAAAACACCGCCTTTTTTGACTGTGCCGCACAGCCAGCTGCGCCGCAAAAAAAGGGGTCTCTGGATCTGTGGCACACGATGAACGTTTCAATCGTCCGCCCTCTTGCGGGTCGTTCAGTCCAGCGATGGCAACGGCTTCCCTTTTTTCAGCACTGGGAAAGGGGTGCGCCTCAAAGGTTTAATTCTTGATATGACTGATTAGTTGCAGAAGGAAAAGAGACGGGACAATCTGAGGTACACAATCAGACTTCAAAACTTATGGGAATGATCCAGCTAGTTCCCGTCAGCAAAGTTCTATGTGAGAGGGGATTTTCGGAAGTGAATAGAATTAAAACAGCTTTTCGGTCTTCCATTCAAGAAGAGTCATTAGATGATCGAATGATGGTAAAATGGAACGGAGTGTCTATTGATGATTATGACCCAGGTTCAGCTGTAACTCTGGTATGGAATAATACAAAAGATGGAATTAAAAAATCTGGAGTGACTCCACTCGACTTCCCGAAAACTTACGATTAACATCATTACCAACCATTTAAATCAATTTTAATCGATGAATCATTCAAACATACATACCAAATTGAAGCTCAATCGAATGTACCGTTTAAACGCTAGCGCACTTTCAAGAATTTATCCCCATAGGCCATCATGTAAAAGAAATGTTTGTCGTAGCCCTGTAGAAGAACTATAAGTCTTATACACACCAAAATCAATACCGGTCTTGTGACGGTGGTTTATAACATATATACCCAATTGGAGCTCCATCGAATGCCCCATTTAAGAGACATTGTGTGTTCACTCACCTACACACACACATACATACATCTCGTAAAAATAGCATGAATGAATTCAGAAGACCTCAAAACGTGTCCATATACCCAAATCTCGAAGTCAAATTTTTTCATGATTGCAATACTTTCCTTACAGGGTACATGTTCGGAAAGTAAATATATATATATATATATATATAACGCACATACTCGATAGTAAGTGGCAATTGCTAATCGACAGTAAACGAAATTGTAATAAAATAATTAAACCGAAATGATTAAAATTCCTCAAGTTTCTTATTGTTTTTTTTTCTTAATATTCTTTCCGTCTTTTTGCAGTGAAAAATTGAGTGGTTTAAATAAATTGAATGTTTCATTTTTTTTTATCACGGATGTGACTTGTAGATTTGTCTAAGTGGCTGATAAAAAATAAACCTCTCCAGCCACCATGGCTTGATTAGATTCAAGCATAAAAATTCTTGATAGAATTTTTACTTCCTTGTACGTAGTATAAGGAAGTAATGTGATCCCGAAAAATTTTGGGGGCCAAATTTCGACAAAAAATCCGATTTTGACTACCTCTAAATTTAATTTTAAGAATTTTTTCGATGCATCTCATCGTAGGCTAGCATGCACGATCATATTAACGCGTCTGCAACTCATTTTGACCAGCTGCGAGTTTATTGTGGTCAGTTTTTCCATGCCGTCTGTACGTACGTACGTACGTACGTACGTATGTATGTAACTCGCATATCTCAAAAACTATTGGTCGTAGAATGTTGAGATTTGATATTTAGGATTGTTCTATGATCTAGTTGTGCACCTCCCCTTTTGGTCGCAATCGAATGACTAGTTTATGTACAGGACCGCCCAAAAGATTCGAAATACATTACGCTCTATGGGCCGAAATTCATTAAACTCGCATATCTCAAAAACTATTAGGCGTAGAATGTCGAAACTTCATATTTTGGATAGTTGTAACATCTAGTTGTGCACCTCCCCTTTTGGTTCCATTCGATTGGATAGTTTATATACAGGATCGCCCAAAACATTCGAAATACATTACGCTCAATGGGCCGAAATTCATTAAACTCGCATATCTCAAAAACTATTAGCCGTAGAATGTTGAAACTTTATATTTAGGATTGTTGTAACATCTAGTTGTGCACCTCCCCTTTCGGTTCCATTCGACTGGATAGTTTATCTACAGAACCGCCTAAAAGATTCGAAATACATTACGCTCTATGGGCCGAAATTCATCAAAGCGTTTTTTAGAGGTATTGGGCTATTTCAAACGACTCAGAAGTGATATATGCTGTAAAGAGTTAGAAAATAAATTTCTCCATTAAAAAAAGTGTCTTTATCATTTATAGTTCTGCTACAGGAACACTCAAAGGATTTCCAATACATTACGGTCAATGGCAATTTTAGGAGATTCATCCATTTCAAGCACAATACCGTCCTACCTCCTACCACATAAGTTAGGTAATGGTCCGACGATGGTCACGTGCCTCCCTCAAGAACTATGCCAAAAGTCGCCAAGCTTGGCGACTTTGTTGTGTACGTGTGTGCATATTTAACTCTCAAATCTCAAAAACTATTATGAAATTTCATATATAAGTTTGTTGTAACATCTAGTTCTGCATCTCGATTTTTGGTTAAAATCTACTGGAGAGTTTATTTACAGGACCACCGAAAAGAATTTCAGTACTTTAATGTCTATGGACATCTTCAATATAATACAATTGTAGACAGTCATTGTTTGGTACATGCCCAAAATCTCGCCGTCTGTCCTCGACCTTGGCGAGTTTTGCCGAAATGTCGCCAAATTTGGCGATAATCTGCCATTGTTGGTCCATGCTTAATATCTCGCCAAATGTCGTCGACATTGACGAGTTTCGCCGAAATATCGCCAAATTTGGCGCCAAAAATTATTTCGTATTTTGTATAACTCTAAAACTTTAACCCGTAGAATTTTGAACTTTTGTATTTAGAACTATATTATAATATCTAACGGTTTTCAATATCTTTTTTGACAGCAATCGACTGGAAATTTATTTACAGGGTGAGCCAAATGACTTTAAATACATTAAGGTGTATGGATGCATTCAATTCATTGAAAGTCTGTGGTCAATGACTACTTTGGCTATCCCCAAAATCTCGCAAACTATGTCAAGTTTGTCGGCTTTTGGTGAAATATCGCCAAATAAAGTGTCAGAAGGAAATCTTTCAAATTGAACTCAGCTTGGCGATATCGAAATATTTGGCTAGAAATCGCTAAACCTTACTATTATTGATATTTTATATCTTTCAAACAAATAAGTTTAGAGGAAGTGCGTAAAAAACATTTTTGATTTAATAGACGTGCAAGGAAGTCATGTGTTGGACACATCAGATTTTTTTTTTTTTAACTTTGGTTTTTACTTTGCTTTTTTTTTACTTTTTTTTTTACTTTACTTCCTTCGTACTTTGGAGAAGATTAATAGACAACCTAATTTTTACTTATTAGTTCAATTTTTAAGACTAAAGAAATAAATTATAGTTAAAAAAATAAATCAGCTTAAAAAATGCATTACGATTTTAAAGAATTATGAACTTAAAAGGCTAACAAATAATCTTTAATGCGGTATTAGCATTAGAGGCTTAATCAATATTTTGACAAATACTTCGTCATTTTATATTAAAACAAAAATATTGCTTCTTTAAGCAGAAAATTTCAAAAGATTGTAAAAGAAAAAAATGGCTAAAAAAAATGTGGCAGGGCACTCAAAATACGCATAAGACACGAACATTGAGCGTTGTAGCTCCGCAACACACAAAATATTGAACTATGTTTGAATAATTAAGTATAATTTCCCCTCTTTTTTTCAACATCTGAATGTTTAAAGCTATTGTTGTTTAAAGAATTGTAAAAGCTATTGTTTTGTTGATTTTAGAAATGAAATAATTATTCGACATGATTTTTTCGAATGTTTGTTTGAATTCAAAATTTTACGTGGAACTTTTCTTTACTTACGTTGGATTATTTGTTTTCTGAATTTAGTTTGTTTATTTACAAGGCATCAATAGAAGAATTTGACTGCGTGTAGGACGCTATGCTCGATATATAGCAGTGGGGGCATGATTTTATGTAAACAGAACATTTTTTAAGTCCTTGAGAATTTTTAGTACTAGTAAATAAGAACGATTTTGGTTTGCATGTATAATCTCCCTTCATGATCTAATAACCGTAAATACCAGTCTCGTAGTTTACGATATTTGTACAGGATTTCAGGGACCAGTTCGTAGAGATCGGGGCCCAGGGCAAAAGCTTCATTGGGGGCCCTTCTTACTTAAACTTTTTTATACCCCACAAAGAAACTTTCATATAAGACTATTGCGAAGAAGTATGCTATAAGAGCATAAAAATGATTATTGAATCAGGATGCGAAATGCAATAGTTTGATAATAATAAAATCTCGGCTGTTCGAGCCTCGTCAGGGGGAGACCCCCCCCCTGAACCCCCCTAATTTTTTAGTTTCATTATTGCCATATTAAAACGATATTAATTGACTATGTCATTTTATCGCTCATCTTTCGCGTGTTTCAACTGGTAACCCTATGTTGAAATTTTTATGAGTGTAACCTATTTATAGAAAAATACATGTGATGGATATTCTACAGCTTACGAAATAGTGTAACAATAAATTAAAGCAGTTGTGAACTAATAGTATTTAAATACATGTAAAAAATACATGTGAAGCCTATTCTACAGCTTACGAAATAGTGTAACAATAGATTAAAGCTGTTGTGAACTAATAGTATTTAAATACTTGTAAAATTATGTCGCTTTTTATGTCGCATTTTAGGGACACATTTTTCAATAAAGGGTGTTGAGAGATAAAATGACATAGTCATTAATATAATGTAGGATAATAATATTTCAATTACATTATTTAATTTTCAATCATTCATTTCATTCACTACTTTTCAAGTAGCATGTTCTACACTTTTTTCGTATTTATTTACATATGTCAGAACATTTATTTATAGTGCGATATTTATGATTTGCCTGAGACTATACCGTTTAGCTAAAGAAAGTTATGGATATAATGCTAGAGCTATGAAATAGTAATAGAATAATTATTATTACCATTATCTTTAATAAACTATGGTTCTCTGTCTCTTATTTTAAATTAAAAATCAAAATTAGCAAATTTTGAAACATTATTTGATAATTTGGAGGAGGGGGGGGCGTTTCGGTGGGTGCCCAGGCGCTTGCTCCGAATGCTCGATGAAGATATCACAAAAGTATCCCGACAACCTTTTAGGAGTCGTACACAGCTTAAAACATATCCGTAAATTAACGGTTAAGGAACTGGCAGCAAAGTTGCCAGATTCTTATTTTTCCGTTTTCGAAAAATCTGGACAGTAACTTTCCGTCCGTTAAGGTATCTGCCTATCTGCGGAGCACTGTTTTAAAAAAAAAAAAATGCAAAATTTTTCTGTAGTTCACGCATTTTTATTTGAAAAGCAAAGCCACGAAAAGTGACATAAATAATAATTTACCTTACAAAAGTTTCATAACTTTTTCAAATAATTCCATTTTTGAAGGAAAACTCAGCAAAATTTCATTCTTACACCCAACTGTTGTACACTGCATTCAGTAACTTCCTTCGCACAGTATACTCCTATAACACTTTTCTGTGTTTTGTACCAAAAGTCTTATTATATTTTAAAAATTCGCCGAAATATTGTACAAAAACGTTGAATATTTTCTATAATCTTTAAAACTTTTGGAGTAGTTGCGGTTATCGTGACTCAAGGTAACAAACAAAAAGCACAGTTTTTTAGAAAACGTATTTAAAGATTTTATTTTAGCATCGATGTTCAACTGGAAGGGACATTCAAACACAGCTGTATCTTCCTATCTGTTTATCGTAAAAACAAAAGTAAAACAGCTTTGGAATCTTAAGAATATGCCCTTTAAATTAAAACAAAAATCGATTTTTTTTTCTCAAAAGTGGATTTTTAGACCTAGGCAGATACCTTAAATTCATCCGTAATACGGTAAAACAGAAGAGTTTATGATTACGGTTTGTCTGTCCGCCCGTCCGTGCTCTAACTCAGGGCCCGATTCAAACGAAACGCCGATCGGTCGTCTCCAAAACGATCGTTTTCTCTCTGGAAGTTCGATCGCTTTTACAAGGGATCGCAAAAGTGTATTCAAAGTGAAACAAAATAGGCGATCGAACTTACAGGTTTGCTAGATGGAAACTTTATCGCCACAGAGTGAAAACGCAACTTCCGGTGACGTAGAAAGTCGCTGTTAACCAATAAAAAAATCGCATCTTTCTCTGGAAAAAACTTTTAACTTAATGGCGACGACTAAGTGTTGAAAAAACACTCAAAATACTGGTGTTAAACGATAAAGTAATTAAGGGGACATAGTACCTTTCGAACCCATAAAATGTTCATAATAACATGGTTTTTACAATCGCTCAAAAATCAATAAGTATTCTTATTTTTAATGTGATTTTTTAATAGTTTTTGAAACAGAATACTAGCTTTAAGAAATTAATTTAGTTTTTTAAATTTAATTAATATATTTTTCAAAATTAAGAAAAATATGCGAGCAAATATTAAAAAAATTAATTCACTTACCTCCTCGTTCCCGCAAGATAACTTTTGAATGATACACTGTAGAATCTTCATTTTTGTCTCAAATTAAAGCTAAATAATGTCTTTATTCTGTAAACCTCAAAATTTAGACTTGTCAAGTATTTTATGATTTTTAAAATTAAAATATTAATTAAAATTTGAAATTAGTAAATTTTTTTAGGATTATTTTGCTATAAATAAAAAAATATTGGTTTTATTATCATATCTGAGGTTCACAGAATGCAGAATCACGAGGGGAACATTCCTGTAAAATTTTATAACTGTATAATTAAAACTTTTTTTTTAATATTGCGGGAAAGTGTGAAAATTTGAAACTGAGAAAATGAAGCGTAAAGATTAAATTTGCTATAAATGGAAAAATATTGGTTCTATTATCACAACTGAGGTTCAAATAATACAAAATCATGAGGGTAACATTCACATGAAGTATCATAAATGTAAAATCAAAACTTTTTTTGAAATATTGCGGGAAAATGAGAAAAATTGAAATCGACAAAATGGAGCGTAAACACAAAATTTGCTATAAATGGAAAAATATTGGTTCTATTATAGCAACTGAGGTTCAAATAATACAAAATCATGAGGATAACATTCACATGAAGTATCAAAAATGTAAAATCAAAACTTTTTTTGAAATATTGCGGTAAAATGAGAAAAATTGAAATTGACAAAATGGAGCGTAAAGACAAAATTTGCTATAAATGGAAAAATATTGGTTCTATTATCACAACTGAGGTTCAAATAATACAAAATCATGAGGGTAACATTCACATGAAGTATCATAAATGTAAAATCAAAACTTTTTTTGAAATATTGCGGGAAAATGAGAAAAATTGAAATCGACAAAATGGAGCGTAAACACAAAATTTGCTATAAATGGAAAAATATTAGTTCTATTATCACAACTGAGGTTCAAATAATGCAAAATCATGAGGGTAACATTCACATGAAGTATCATAAATGTAAAATCAAAACTTTTTTTGAAATATTGCGGTAAAATGAGAAAAATTGAAATTGGCAAAATTGAGCGAAGAAATGTCTTGGTTTATGAAATCCTCAACATTAAGACAAAATTTGCTGTAAATGAAAAAATATTGGCTCTATTATCACAACTGAGGTACAAATAATACAAAATCATGAGGGTAAGATTCATATGAAATATCATAAATGTAAAATCAAAACTTTTTTTGAAAAATTGCGGGAAAATGAGAAAAATTGAAATTGACAAAATGGAGCAAATTTTGCTGTAAATGAAAAATATTGGTTCTATTATCACAACTGAGGTACAAATAATACAAAACCATGATGGGAACATTCACATAAAATATTATAACTGTAAAGTAAAAAAAAATTTTTTAATATTGCGGAAAAGTGTGAAAAATGGAAACGTAGAAAATGAATCGCAGAGATAAAAAAATCGAATCATTACCACATTACAAAATATTTGCATTTTAAAATGCTCCTGCTTCATATGTAGTGCCTTCTTGCTCTATAAAACGTTCATGTAAGGCTTTTCTCCTCATTCGATTAGCCCTACGGGCCTCCAATGTTGAGGATTTCATTTTTACTTCTGCTCCTCTTACACGGACATAATCAGCTTGAAAAGCAGAAGTAACTGAAAAATGACCTAGTTTAAAACCAAGACATTTCATAACACTTACTCGACCTGCCATACCTTCGTTAAAAATAATTACAGCTTCATTAACCGCTATGTCAACTATAGTTTTTGATGACCCTGATGTTTTTGGGCAAAAATTCCAAACAGTAGAGTTAAACGACTCATTTGCATTTTGCGTTTTACCACCGAGGCATTTTTTCAACAATTTCGGTGCAGAAAGTTCTGCAAATATAGGTTTAATTTCATTAATCACTACAGCTGGCACAGTACATTTATGCACATATGAAGAAACACTGTTGTTTGAAACAGCTTTCTGGTAGTCACACCATGATGTTTCACCGACGGGGCAGAAGTGATGCATTACATTTTTATCGCTCGAACTGTAATGACAATAAATTGCCCAAATGGCTTTGCGCATGCCTTCGAGAGAATTTTTGTTTTCTCGAATTGCGTTACCATAATACACTGTCAGTTTATCAATCAATTTATCAGTAAGTCGGTTTTTCCCGCCAAGACTCTTGCCATCAGACAATTTTTTCCCACGGTTCATCTGTTTTAATTTCCGCAATCTGGAACCCATTCGCTTCTGCACATGTCCAACGCATTCCACTTTTTCCACCGGATATGAAACATTCTTTTGGAGTACGGGAAAAGTTTTAGTGTCGCCATCACCAATGTATTTTACGTACTTGGCATTTCTTGTAGACTCCGATCTTTCAAAAATACGTCGCATTCCATCTACTTCCATCTTACAAGAAGAGCCAGAATGATTTTTTTTGCAGTGTGGCTGATGCTTAAATTTCCAGTTCTCATACTCTTTACCGGATTTTGGTCCTTTCCACACATCACAGCCCTTGCAATAGGAAGACAGAACTTCAACATCGATAACCTTTCCCGTCACATCTCCGATGACACTGCACACTCCAATGCGAGAAGTGTGGCCTCGAGTCTTCCATGTGCCATCACCACTGACACAGATTTCTGCACTTTCAGTAGAGGAAATTTCTTCCACCGCTGCATTCTTCATTGACTTCTCAGCTACTTCCCCAGTGGCCAATTTTATTTTTTCCAAGATTCTTTCATAGGCTTTTTGAGAAGGAGGTGGAGGCAAATCCATTACTGTGCAAAAATTCTTCAGTCCACCTAATCCTAATCCAACTGTACGCATGGCATAAATTAATCTGCAGTTAACTTCATACTCATGGTGGCTTGATTCAGTCTTTGGTGAGCTTTTGAAGCTGTATTGTGTGCTACAAGTACAGCACTCAACATACAATTCAGAAGTCAATCCATAGATCACTTTCTCTTTTAAAACTGCTTTAGAGCTGCAGTAGTTGCATACTAAAAACTGTGACAGTTCTGCCAGCAAAATATCAATATTAATAAGTCGATATCCACTGCTAGGCTTTGGTATATTTACTTTTATACGATCCTCTAAGCAAAGTTTTTTAGCAGATGCAGACGTAAATCTGCAGGAATCATCCGAATTATTCAATGCATTCGCACTATATTGATTCCCATGAAAAGATCTTTTTTTTCGACGAAAATCAGTAGATCTACGCTGTGCTTTACTCGACATTTTACAAAATGAATAAAAAATATTAAATCACAGAGAAAACGAGCGTGACACAAGTTAGCACAATGAAAAGAAGCGTTCAAATAGTAAGATACTAGCAAAACAACACACGGATAAGCATAAACAAAACGTGGTGTGGAGTAGAGTTGTATGTCGCCTTCCCAGCAATAAGAAAATAAATATTGAGCCTAAAAGTAACTGGAGTGCGGGAAAATATAAGAATGTAGCGTCCAAAAGCAGCCGACAACCAGTACTCCGAAACCGAAACTAGTCGAAAAAGGGTTTGTTTACATTTGGTTTGAAGGGCAGCTGGCTGTCGTCACTTACGTTTTTTATTGCTGCAGGCGTAATTTTTGCCCGATTTTGATGCGGTTTGTTGTAAAATGTTCAGAACATTCTATACAATTTTTTAAAATTATTTTTGAAAAATCGATTTTTTGAACGTTTAAAGGTACTAAGTCCCCTTAAAAAACTTTGTAAAAAACACATTCTTTTATTTCTTATGTGTTTAAACACTTTGTAAAAACATGTGTGTGTAAAAACTTTGTACATGTGTGTAAAAACTTTGTAAAAAACATATCCTTTTACTTCTTATGTGTGTTTTTTACAAAGTTTTTTAATTACTAAGTGTTTATTTATTTATGTTTGAGCTGCAACGGACAACAGGCTGTGTCTTAATTTTTTTTCCCAACAGTATTGTAGGTTAATGTTTTAAAATTTTAACTGGTTTAGGTTAATATTTTTTGTATGTTTATAATCACGGAAATACATTTTTAATTTATGAAGATTTTTTTTAGAAAATTATTAATAATAGTATTGTTCGTCATAATTATCATGTCGAATTGTTCGAATTATCGAATAATAATTGTTCTCTAGTTTGCCTACTACATTTTATTTTTCTGTAGCAGAGAAGCTGTTTATAATTATAATGGAGGGGTAGAATTACTATATATTTTATGTTCTGATATATAATTAACAATCAAACACATCCTTAATATAGTGGTATGAATATTTTTATTTGTTTAGGAGGGTTGTTAGGATGCTTATTTTAGCGAGAAATTATTCGATCATTATTCGAGAAATTATTCATGTATTTTTTCGCGCTGTTTCAAACATCAAATTTAACGAGCAATAAACGATTTAAAATAAGGACTATAGATGGCGCCTTCATCGTAGTGTCTGCTAGAGTGGAACTCGAAGGCCGACAGAAAATAAACTCTACAGAAATTCTGTTCTGCGAGAAAATTCAGCTTTCCGCAGGCCTAAATCTTTTGCAGAATTCCCTGTCTGATAATTCCTACGGATTGCTTCGTAATTTTAAATAACGAGTCTTTGTTGTTGTTGTAATCTTCTTATCAACCATCCGCCGATTGATCCGCCATGTTCTCGAAAACGATCGCTTTTGAAAAAGCGATAGCAAAACACCGATCGCAGTGTCACGTGATCCAAAAGCGATAGACAGGTTTCACTTGAATAGGAAACATAGGAATCAGTGGAAAATTTCCGCGATCGCAACGGAAAACGATAGAACTCTGTTTCGTTTGAATCGGGCCCTCAATATGCATCATAACTACTAATTACGCATCGATTACTACGAAGTTTTTATAAGTTATTCCTACGTACAGTACTAAGTACCCTCTTTTACAGGAATATTCAAAAGAATTCCAATACATTATGCTCGAAGGCCAGTCATTCTTTAAAGCGTCATTTAGAGATATTCAGGTATTTCAAACGAAACAAAATGGATATGTTATTAAGGATTGCAAAATAAAACTATCCATCAAAAATTGTGGGCCTATCACTAAAAACTTTTCTGCGGGAGCACTCAAAAGAATTTCAACACATTACGGTTAATGACAGTTTTACAGATTCACCAATTTAAAGCACAATACTATCCTACTATAGGTGTAGTTAGCTAATGGTCCAACGACGGGCGTGAGTCTCCGTCAAAAATTGCGTCCAAAGTCGCCAAGCTTGGCGTTTAGTATAAATTTTGTCTTGGAGAAGCTAGAACGTTCGTTTGCGTTTCAAGCGTCACAATTGTCAAGATCTATCGATTGCATATATAAAACACTAGCCGAAGTACCCGTCGTTGAGGGGTTAGTACACAATACAAATTTTCAAGAAGCTTGAATCTTCGTCAGCACTGTAGGTGTATAGAGAATGGAAATAGCATTATTGCAGAAATACTCTGCTTGTTTACGGGGTTCGTCGTTCTAAAGTCCAGTGGGTGTAGGAAGTTCTCGTAAAAAGTCCACTGGTCAGTATGAAACACAACTTAATTGCTTCTAGAACTTCGTAGAACGATCAGGTGTACAAAATTCACAAGCACAATTGAACAGTAATGTGCTTTTAACAGTCCGCTTAGTACCGAAGCTCTCACACATGCTGCAATTCTCGCACAAAATAAAACACTTCCACAGGTAAAATTCAGTGGAAATATACGAGGGATAACACTAACAGTCTCTCAAGACTCAGCAATCAAGAATTCACACACAGAACTTAAATTCAAAGCTTCATAAACAGCGCGAAACACCGCTTCTATCACAGAGCAAAGCAAGCGTAACTCACTCTCTCAAAGCTTGATCAACACTGAACTCTCGGAGCAGTGCGCTGGTCGTATTTATAGAGGAGGCAGAAGCTGCGAGCAGCTTCCAGGAAAGTCTATTTCTCGAAGATTCTAAATAAAGCGGGAATTTTGATTACGTCATAGGAGAGAAATGTTAGGTTTTATGTGTTTTTAATGCAGGAAAAAAAAACTTTTAGGCCCCATTGGAAAAATCGCGCCCAATGACCAAAATGTCACAAAGCTTGGTGACTTTTGGCGAAATATCGCCGAATTGGGTGCCAAAAATAAGTCCCCGTCAGGGGGAGACCCCCTGAACCCCCCCTAATTTTTTAGTTTTATTATTGCCACATTAAAACGATATTCATTGACTATGTCATTTTATTTCTCATCTTTCGTGTATTTTTCCCGGTAACCCTATTGTCACATCTCTAGCGACCGTGGAATTGCGAATGGTAGATCGTCTGTTTCCGAGCGGTTATATTTAATTGAGGCATTCCTTTGGTTCCGATCCACTTGCGGTAAAAGAAAACATACTCAATAGATCACAATTAACTCTTCTGGATTAAACTAATTTTTAATATTTACAGAGAACTATGTACAAAATGATACAACTATGCTTTCCCATAATGGAAAATAAAAAAAAGTAAATTACACATCACAATTTGTTTCCATCGAGAGGAGAGACACATTGTCCTCTCTCCCTCCGTTCGAAACTCAACTGACTCTTCTTTTTTTCTCTCGCCCCCTTGTCCAAGCGGGAGCTTGCTGAGTCGGGGGTGACGTCAACTAGGGTCAGGGGTCAGCATCGACCCTCCCTGGTGAAAGCACATAGATAGAATAATACTGTGAGAGAACACGGGTTTCCAAGGGCGCGACATTACGCCCCCACCTAAGAGCGAAATTTGCCCTTAAAGGCTGATTTCCTCCAATTATATAATATATACGAAACAGTCTCACAAGTGATCTATGAATGACCTATCCTTACAAAGTAAGATACAGGGATTTTTTTTTTTTTTAAACTTTCACTTTGATTAAAAAAACATTATAGTAACTCAAAAAACACATACAAAAATAATAAACTAAAATACACCTAAACAAACAAAAAAAAATATTACCTGATAAATTACAAATCAAACAGAAATTAATTTTACTCATCCTGCTTTAGTCTTGAAATGGCATCTGCCGCTTTATGATTTTTACCTGGCCTGTGGGTGATTACATATTTCCATCTTTGAAGCGCCAATGCCCAGCGTGTGAGCTTTGAGCTTCTGGGAGTCACTTCATTTAAATATGTTAGCGGATTATGATCAGTGATGATCTCCACCGTCCCCCCGTGAATCCACTTATCAAATTTATTGAGTGCAAAAAGTACTGCCCAAGCTTCCTTTTCAATACTCGCCCAATTTTGCTGAGTTTCAGTTAACTTTTGGCTGGCAAAAGCTATGGGTTTATACTCTCCATTCTCGTCCTTTTGTGTCAGACAACACCCAACAGCTAAATTGGAACTATCGGCATGCACCTGAAATGGTTCTGAAAAATTAGGTGTCGCCAAAGCAGTAACCCCACACAATAATTTCTTTAGCTTTTGAAAAGCTTCCTCATGCTCTCCTTTCCATGGAATATTGGTACTCGGTGAATTTTTCTTGGTCAAATTGGTTAAAGGTACCGAAATCTGAGCAAAATTAGGGATATATGCTCGATAAAAACCCATAAGACCTAACACTGACCTAACTTCCTTTTTGGTAGTTGGTTGTTTTAAATTTTTAATAACAGCAACTTTTTCTTCATCTGGGGCGTGTTTTCCCCCTCCAATTCGATGTCCTAAATATTTTATCTCCGTTGCCGCAAAAGTACATTTTTCTAACCGAACGGAAAATCCTAATTTTTCCAGATGACTGAAAACATTTTCAATGTGTTTCATATGGTCAGCGAAAGTTTCTGAAAATATGATAACATCATCGATGTAGGCCTGCGCGTACTCGCTGTGCTCTTGTAAAGCTAAATTCATTTCCCTTTGAAATGTGCCGGCCGCGCCTGATAAACCGTAAGGCATAGTTTTAAATTGCCACTGTCCTGAATGTGTGGTAAAACTTGTTAATGGTTTGCTCTTTTCTTCCATGGGGATCTGCCAGTACCCTCTTAAAAGATCTATGCTTGTTAACCATTTAGCTGACCCTGCAACATAAATTAACTCTTCCCGATCTTTCATGGGAAAGCTGGGGACCTTAGTTACCGCATTTAACCCTCTGAAATCCACACATAACCGAGTCGTTGCATCTTTCTTTGCGACACAGACAACTGGATAAGCAATTTCTGCGTCTGAAGGTTCAATTAAACCCAAACACAGTAATTCCTTTACCTGTTTATCTACCTCTTTACGATATGCCATTGGTATTGGATAACAGTGAGGCTTCTTCCTACTCACTCCTTCTATTAATTCTATTTTATGCACCCCAACCTTAGCTGGCTGTACTTCTCTAGTAAATAAATTTTTATACTTAAGAATAATTTTTCTTAAAATGTTTGACTCCTCCCCTTTCAGTTCTGGCAATTTTAAATTATCCAAAGTGGTACCAAAAATTTCTGGAATTTTCTGTTTATAAGGTACGTTTTCTACCTCCCCAAATTCTTCCTCACCTTCAAAAATCATATTAATTGCATTAGATCTTACAACATATTGTCTAATTTTGTTTTGATGGACATGTTTTCTAGACCCGTCCTCCATTTTAACTATAAAAGAATGAAGACCCTTTTGCTCTTCAATAATCGCCGGACCTTGCCATCTTGCGTAGAGTTTATTCGATGAGTCGGGAATTAATACAATTACTCTGTCCCCTATTTTAAATTTCCTATCGCTCGATCGTAAATTATAATATCGAGCTGTCCTTTGTTGTTGGACACCTGCTATCAAATTTGCCTGCTCTGCCGCATATTCGAGTTTTGCTTTCAACTCCTGCAAATATTTAGAAACAGGGGTCGTGCTTAGTTGTAATCCCTTGTGTTCTCCTGTCCAAGTGTCCTTTAAAATTGATAAAGGACCTCGCGGAGGTCTTCCATACAAAAGTTGGAAAGGTGCCACCCCAGTGGTACTGTTTGGTATTTCTCGATACGCCCACAACACATAAGGTAAAAATAAATGCCACTTTTTCCCTTCGCTCCTTATAACATGATGTAACATCCTTTTAAGGGTAGAGTTATACTGTTCCACTAATCCATTGCTCTGGGGGTATTGGGGTGTGGAAAACCTGGGACTTACTCCTAGCCGCTTTTCAAATTCCTGAGTTAATTCCGCCTTGAAATTCGTCCCGTTATCTGAAGCAATAACATTCGGGATCCCCGTCCTAGAGAAGATTTCTAACAACGCTTCACAGGTTGTCTTAGCTGATAAATTAGTAATTGCAACCGCCTCTGCCCAACGACTATGGACATCTACAAGACAAAGAATAAATCGGTGACCTTTAGAGCTGATCGGCTCAATGGGTCCTATTAAATCTACATTTACGACCTGGAATGGCAATTCAGGTCTCGTAACGGGAGTAATTGGGGTTCTATCTTTTACTTTTACTGGTTTTGTCAACTGACATTCGTGACAACTGCTAACAAAATCATGGACATCCCTCTTTAAACCTTCCCAATAAAAAGAGTATCGTATTCTTTCTGCTGTTTTTCTTTCCCCCATGTGTCCAGCAAAAGGAGATTCATGAGCTAATCTTAAAACTTCAGCCCTCCGCCTTTCGGGCAAAACCAATTGAGCACAATTCTCCCCAAGAATTTTTTCCGTGTGAAAGAGATATCCGTCAGATACATAAAAATTGCTCTTATTTTTTCTTCCTAACTCCCATTGCCTAACAAGCTTTTCACACTCTCTTTGCTGATGCAGAAAAGATAAGCTTTCACTGTGACTGATTTCGTCCCGATGTCCATCTATCTCTGATTCATTATCTGCGCTCTCTTTTTCGACCTCTGAACTGCAAGAATCACCTGTTTTGACTTGAGTTGCTCTCCCCCCTATACAATCATTCCCTGATTCTACAGCTTCGCTGAGCGGAACGTAATTTTCGCCTTGACTCACGTTACTTTCCCTCTTGTCTCCGGGGGGGTCCCTACAATCTAATCCTGACTCGCTTTCCCGTAGTCTTTTTATGATAGCCGGAGGTATCAACATATCTTCAAGCAATTCAGGAGCAATAGCACACAATATCTCTTCATGAATCACATTCGTTCTGCCATCCTTAGCTATCGCCAAAGGGATGTTTACTAACGGACATTTTATTGCAGGGCCAAAAATGCCCTTTAAATAAATTGAAGGCTTGTCCCTGATATCTATTTTCGGGACAATACCTCTTCTAATTACTGTTATTTCCGTTCCTGAGTCCACTAAACAATTCGTGACCACCCCGTCAACACTAATGTCAATTTTTTCTAACTTACACAATTGATTTTTTATTGTGTTTCCCTCGGGTTTTGACTTTAGTAATTTACTAACTCTAGCAATAACTGCTCCTTCTTCGATCTCATTGTCTGACTGAGGATCTTTTTCTACTCTCTTTGCTCTGGCTGACTTAGCGCTTCCCGTATTTTTGTTTTGGGGATTCCTATTTAATCTCCAACAATCCTTTTTTAAATGGTTCTTTCCCCCACAGTGATAGCAAGAAAAATCCTTTCCAACCCTCCTGTTCAGATCTATTCTACCTTTTTCCTCATAATTTCCCCTATTGGAATTCTTAAAATCCAAATGTTTCTCCCAGTCCTTACTAGTTTCTCTTTTATGCCCGTTTTTAGGAGTATGGTACGTTTTTCCCTTCGCCATGTAGAACACATCTATTTCCTGGGCCAACTCTTTAGGTTTAAACCAATTATCCCCTTGCCTAACCCCTATGTGTACAGCCGTTTCTGAGTCAAGCGTTTCAAATATCCTGTCAGCCACTACCAGCTGCTTTATCGTCTCAAAATCTTGTGCCTTCCTCAACTTACAATAGTAGTCCCACATAGAAGACAATCTAGAGGTGAATTGGGCAAACGTCTCACCAGGCTCCCTAATCGCTTTCTTAAAATTTTCCAAACATGTTCTAGCTGACGGTTGGAACTCCCTTAAAACTACCTTTTTTAACTCCTCATAATTTTCATACTGTTCCCCTTCGACATATGACAGTAATGGAGCCGCTTTTTCTCCTAACAAGCAAAGCAAAATTTTCCCCTTTAATTCATCTTCCACCTGTTCACTACTGAACGCTTTTTCCAGACTAGTGAAAAAATAATCCCAGCCTTCGGCTTTGTTTGGAACTTTGACCGTTAAGAGTCTAATTATCTTAATTACTTCTTCAAACGATCTTTTTCCACCTTGCCCTTCCTGACCTGTTACTATAATTTGACGCCCCTCTTGATCTGACCTTTGTGACTTTATTTTTTCCATTTCTATCCGTTCCTGAGATTGAAGTTTTAAAATCTCCATCTCATTTTTTTCCCTCACTTGCCTTTCATCAATTATTGACTGTAACAGTTCTTTCACTGTTTCCTCGTCATAATTTTCCATTCCTAAAATAATCTTTTTTATATCTATCATCGTTTGCTCTGGTTGGACTTCCAACCCCAATTCCGATGCTAGCAAAATGAGTTCTGCTTTCCTCCCTCTCATTAAGAAAGCCATATTTAACCAATATTGAAATAGAAAATTTTCCTCACAAAAATGTTAATCAATGCACAAAAGTACGTCCCTTATATAGATAACATAACTTCTCAATACCCGGACAATGGAAAAAATACACTGATCATTTGAAATAATAAAAATAACATGCTTTTCATGCAACAA
This sequence comes from Cheiracanthium punctorium, assembly GCA_038373885.1. Taxonomy (NCBI): domain Eukaryota; kingdom Metazoa; phylum Arthropoda; class Arachnida; order Araneae; family Cheiracanthiidae; genus Cheiracanthium; species Cheiracanthium punctorium. The sequence continues at coordinate 23,575 of JAWZYV010016609.1, read as the reverse complement.
AATAAAATAACATTAAATAATTATTCAGCATTCTATAAATACGTATTTCATATTTACTTATCATTTCACCCACAACCCAGTGCTGTGAAATTAACACTACGCTTTTCCTTAAAATAGGTAAAAAGTATTCAGCATTCTCTATAATATTTACTCTAATTTTAATCAACATTCAGCTGATATTTATTTCTAATAAATGCGCTCCAACATTTACTTAAAATTATAAACATGTTATTTATCATGTCACTTATCCCTGTATCAAACAATCAAGGAAAAGTCACTCACCTTGTCTGTTGATTTCTTCAGTATCAAACTTTAGTTGTCAGGCTCCTCTCCATAGTAGCAAACACACACGCATACTGTAAACGTCGATTCTTTATATCCGTACTTGATGATTTGTCGTACCATCATCACAGCAGCACATTTATCCAGTAAGTTGTAAGGATATCCACATTAGCTCGCCATCATTATATAAACACACATATCCAGAAATCGGAGTTATAAGGATCTGAGATAGACTTTTCTTTTATCACACCGCTGGCACCACTTTATGTCACATCTCTAGCGACCGTGGAATTGCGAATGGTAGATCGTCTGTTTCCGAGCGGTTATATTTAATTGAGGCATTCCTTTGGTTCCGATCCACTTGCGGTAAAAGAAAACATACTCAATAGATCACAATTAACTCTTCTGGATTAAACTAATTTTTAATATTTACAGAGAACTATGTACAAAATGATACAACTATGCTTTCCCATAATGGAAAATAAAAAAAAGTAAATTACACATCACAATTTGTTTCCATCGAGAGGAGAGACACATTGTCCTCTCTCCCTCCGTTCGAAACTCAACTGACTCTTCTTTTTTTCTCTCGCCCCCTTGTCCAAGCGGGAGCTTGCTGAGTCGGGGGTGACGTCAACTAGGGTCAGGGTTCAGCATCGACCCTCCCTGGTGAAAGCACATAGATAGAATAATACTGTGAGAGAACACGGGTTTCCAAGGGCGCGACACCTATGCTGAAATTTTTAGGATTGTAACCTATTGATAGAAAAATACATGGGATGCCTATTCTACAGCTTACGAAATAGTGTAACAATTGATTAGAGCTGTTGTGAACTAATAGTATTTAAATATATGTAAAAAATACATGTGAAGCCTATTCTACAGCTTACGAAATATTGTAACAATCGACTAAAGCTGTTGTAAACTAATAGGATTTAAATATATGTAAAATTATGTCACATACTTTTATGTCGCGTTTTTGGAACAATTCTCAATAAAAGGGGTGAAAGATAAAATGACGTAGTCATTAAAATTAAGGCAACGTATCCACGTAAAACACACGGCCGTGTCCACAATGTAGCCAACCCCCCTCCTCCCGTATATGTCTTACTTTCATTAAATATAAAAACAATAAGTACGTAATACGGACATCCAATCGGCATTTTCTTTTTTAATGACCCACCTACTGTAATTTAATGGACTGCTTTAGATATACAATGTAACGACCCTGCTTTTTCGAAACGGGAAAATGTTACGTCATTAGAAAATTCCAGGAGGAAGCAAAATTCAGAGTAGCTCAACGGATATCTTTCCATTCGGGGAAACTCGGGCGACAAATGTCCTCGCAAAAGGACATTCGGCGTTATCGTCACGTGGAAAACATTTCCATTATTGGAGTCGTAACTTCATATTAAATGACACTTATCAACCCGAAATTAAACCCATTAAAATTACCGGAGTTTTACGAACACCGCGACATCGAACTTTTTAGCGATACTTTTTACAGTCTGTCGTTCACTCTAGCATACTGGGCGAGAAACTTTATGGGTAGAGACATTATTGATGGGGGGGAGAATGATCATTTAACAAAAAAGTTTTTAAAAATATTCTAAATTTATTTGACTATCTACACTTTGAAAAAAAAAAATCAGAAGGATTGACGTAATTAAATTGATAAGCGCGTAAATGTAGCTCGGCAGGTACGTCATGTCGTCGTCAGTGCTAGAAGGAGAATGGCAAAAATTTGCTTTGTTTCTCTCTATTCTAAAAAAAAAAAGTAGCGGCCGCTGACGCCGCAGTCCAAAGCTTGTTCGGCTATCTTCTCCTAAACCGTGGGGATTTGAATTTCGAGAAACATGTCCACGGATTCGGAAAATTCCGAGGAACCTGATATGCTGACTTAAATTTCGAAAATCGAATTATTTTAGAAGACATTAACAAAAAAACTGAAAAAATAAAACATAATGGTTGCCAGATTTGGCATAAAATCATTCATTCCTTTGCAACAAAGCCATTCCAAGTATGTAGAATCGCGTGAAATTGACCAACATGAAGTAGAATGACACCCATTTTACGCCAAATTAAAAAGTATATGAAATAAATAACTCAAAGTGCGTTACACAAAGTTGACAATTTTCAAATAGTAAGTTCGCTTAGGCAACAGGAGTTTAGAATGAGCGATTATTCGTTTTTTCAAAACAGAATAACTCATTGTAACTGATTTTAAAAGCGCCATCTTGGCATTAGGTACGATCTGGCAAAATGGTATCTTTCGAAGCAGGGTGAACCTAAACAGAGCGAGTTCAAAACTTTTAGAACCCAATATCTTGAGAATTAAAATAATTAAAATGCAGATTATTTTAAAGCCGGTTCGGTTCAGCTGGAATATTGGCTACTAGAAGAAATATTGGGTGGCGTTCACTATGCCATTATATCAGTTATAGTACACTTTGGTTATTTTTCAGCACGGCGAGATGATATAATTGGTGGTGCTCAATACGCCCATCTGTAAAGGATTATGTATATGAAAATATGGATAACGGTTTTCCGGGAACCTTACATGAGCAGTCATTATAGGTTGGGAGCATGTGTCAATCGCCCAATAATGAAAAGTCGCCATTGGTGGCAAGCTATCCTATCTGTTCCGTAGATTTTATTAACTTTACATGTACACAAGTCGCCAAGTAATGAAAAATCGCCATGGGTGGCAAATACGGAAGTTTCAAAATAACAAGTAGAAAATAATTAGCGAGAAATATTTTTATTAAAAATGTCCCATCTCTGCTTATTGTGAAAATTTTTATTGCAGTTGGGACTTAGCGATTAAATTTAAAATTAATTAGTCTTAAATTTTAAATCCGCATTTGTATACCTAATAAAGAGACGAATATTAAGATAAATAGCTAAACGAACCATAATCTGCTTGTTAAAATAAACGGTTACAAAAACCATGCATGAACAAAGCATTATCAGCTAAGCTTAGTATACAGAAGAGCTTATTGGTCTTGGATGTCTGAATTTTGAAGATTAAGCGTCACAAAAAACTTTGTTTTTGAAGACGACTTCACAGCCCTTAATGAATAAAATTAATATGAAACGTTATATTTAAAATTTTGAACAAAAGTCAATTACGGAATTCTTCCGTCATCGGCTTTTATCAAAAAACGCATGAAAGTGCAAGATAATTAATTCTTTAAATAAGAGTAAGAGAGTGTCTCCGTTCCAATCAAATTTAATGAGTTTTTTTTTTTTTTTTTTTTTTTTTTTAGAAAATCCTCCTGTTTCTTCTGAGCTTCTTATTATGTGAGTCTGCTGCTTTTGTTCGTCGTGTCAGATGCCTGTTCGAATCAGATAATTCGAAGGTAATAAGAACACCATTAAACGAGAAAATGAGTAAAAAAAATTAAGCTACATCGCGAATTATCTCTTTTTTATTAAAACAATCGTGCAAAGCGTTTCATTGAGCTTATCTCTTTGTTAAGTCAGTTCCTAACGAATTACGTTCGTTTCGTGTTTTTTTTTTTTCATATTAATAATAAATGGAAAAGAACAACCTGTAAGTACAGCATTCCGTTTCATTTTTATTTATTTTGGGTTGCCAATTAATGTAGTTTTAATAATTGTCTTCAAATTCCTTAAAGGGTGCGTTTAACGCTCATTTGTTCAGTTTAGTTTTCATCTAGTTTTTTGGGGAGCATTGAAACTTGTGCATATGCATAACTCCTAGAGACCCATGACTGCAAAGCTCGTCAAAGTGCGGGGAATTTTCAGGTTAGCGAGAGTAGGAGGGGGCGTTAAAATTGGAATCCGCTCTTTCTTGAATCATAAAACACATCATTGGAATCCAAATCTATCTTAAAATCGCCTATTGAAACTGTTTTACAATCTTCGCCAGGCATATTCGAAGCTATATCGCGTAGACATATTTTAAATACTGTTTGGAATGGGCATCCTAATCCATGAGTGAACCGTGTTTTCCTTCTCTGTTCCATAAAACACTTCTTCGGAATAGAAATCTATATTAAAATCTCCTACCAAAACTGTTTAACAATTTTCGCCAGGCATAGTCAAACTATACTTCACCTTTATAAATACCCTTTGGAAAGTATCGTAATCTATGAGTGTACCGCATTTGTCTTCTCAGTTCTATAAAACTCTTCTTCGGAATTAAAATCTATATTTAAATCGCCTACTAAAACTATTTTACAATATTCACCAGGCGTTTTCTAACTACTCAAAATATATTTATAAAAACTTTAAAAGTGTCTACTTGCCACACGAAAGTTACCACGCCGTGCTTGAAAGAAATAGCACCCGAGTGCTAGGGAAAAAAAAAAAAAAAAAAAACTTGTTTTCGAGATACAAATTCTACTACATAATTAGCTAATAGCCCGACGACGGTCAAGGACCGAACACTTAATCATTACCAAGCGTTTTAATACTACTGTAAAACATTAAAAATGAATTAAGAAATAAATAAAAAGGGATGGTGTTTGAATACAACTGTGAAACATTAAATATTATATTTAAAAAAAAACGGTTTTAAATTCCACTGTCAAATTTTAAAGACTAAAAAGAAAAAATAAACCGGTTCTATGTATTACTGTCAAACATTAAAGAGTTAGATGAAGAAACAAGTAATATAAATTTTTTTAAGTCAATTCCTACTTACATCAACAAAGAAAAAATTTATTTTAGTTACTTTATAATTAATTAAATAATTATAATTAATTTAATCAATTATAATTAATTAATTAATACATCATAATTAATTAATTAATTAAAACAGGGGTGTTTGTGAAGCAAGGGTCGATACCGTGCATCCAGTTTGTTAGTTTAGTATATTCTTTTAATCCATTTTTACACCTACGTAACAGGATCTACAATTAATTCATTAAATTTAATGAATTAATTAATATTTGAAAAAAAACTGTATTAACATCGAGTGTCATCCACTACAAGTTCAAAAAAAATGTATTTGAACCTGAACGGATGAATAAAACGTATTTTATTAACGATTGAAAATTTGACCAATATATATATAAATATATTGGTTAATATATATAAATATATATAAATATATTGACCAATATATATATAAATATACTGACCAATATATATATTAGATTAAAAGGAAAAAGTAAATCTCTTTTAAATACTACAGTCAACCATTAAGGATTTTAAAAAAGTCTGTTCTAAATACTACTGACAAACATTAAAGATTTTTTAAAAAATCGGTTCTAAAAACTTCTGTCAAACATTAAATATTTAAGAAAAGTCAAATTATTTGTATTTTGGTGCAGTTATAAGCGTGTTGCACTGAAATCTGGTAGTCAGTGAAAGGAATTCGACACACCCTAGGCATACGAACAGTTAACCCTTTAACGCGCAGTGTTCCCGCTCTGGGAACACCCAACTCTGACGTTTTGACTGTTGCCAGTCACGAAGAATAGACTTGATTTCTATAAAAATAGTTGCGGGTGACATAGCTCCACGAGAATCCTTTACATTTTAGCACGTCATTTCCCGTAAAAAAAAGGTCACAATTATTTTTAACAGCACCGAGATCTGCCGAAAAATGGAAGAATGCGAGAACAACTGAATAGATTGCCCCATGCTGAAAAAAAGGCAGCCGTTGCCATCGCTCGACTTAACTATCAGCAAGAGGGCGGACGATCGAAACGTTCATCGCGTGCCACAGATCTAGAGACCCTTTTTTTGGCACAGCCAGCTGCTCTTGCTGATAGTTAAGTCGAGCGATGGCAACTGCTGCCCTTTTTTCAGCATTGGGAAAGGGTTGCGCCTCAAAGAGTTAAAGATTTAAAAACAAAATCGGTTCTAAAACTTTCTGTCAAACATTAAAGACTTTTAAAAAGTCAAATTATTTGTATTCTGGTGCTAAAATTATAAACGTGTTGCGCTGAAAACTGGAAGTCAGTAAAAGGAATTCGACACATCTAGGCACACGAAAGGCTAATAATTCTTATCAAAAACCTCCAAGCATCGCATTTACGAGTAAAAGAGAGCGTTCTATTATAAAAATTGACGGATGAAACAGAAAAAGTAATACCAAACGAAACTTTTCGAGGCATTCATCATTATTTATTTGCCCGGGAACTATTCTTAAAGTTAAGTGCACTTTTTTAAGACAGCGTGAAATGAGTTGGAAATCAGAGAATGATACGCAAGACATGCATCATTACACAAGAAATCGGTCAATCAAATTATTCTTCTAATTTCCACCCTAGTTTTTATCTACGTTTCAGTTTTTTTTCCAACCTCCCAGTTGATTTTATTTACGATTACTTTTATATTTTTATTTGCTCTATATTTTTGATCGCTTATCGATGTACTCGCATGATTGTTTTGTAGAAACGCGATGCTCCAAAATAATGTTTCAAAACTTTAATTTTGTTTTCCCGCATCAACGTGTGCGGCTGGAAAGAGAGCATGCAGGCATTTTTGCAAGTGATGTGACCCCTCGACCTTGGCGACAAACTTGGCGACTGTTTTGACGACAAAATAAAAAGTTCCAGAAACTAGCGGAATTTCGGCTGCATCATCTCAAATTGGAAAGAAGTTACGAGAAAAATTCAGAAATAGAATGTTACGTCAGCAGAAATGTTACGACATGACTTCATAAAAAGGATTGTTGTGTCATGATGCAGAATGAAATGCAGTAGTTCAATAATAGTAGACACCGGTTATAACGTACTCTCACGGGACCTAAAAAAGGAGTACGTTATAGCCGATGTACGTTATAAGCAGTACCGCCGGTAAGATTCAATATTAAAAAAAAAAAAGAAAGAAAGAAAGTGGGCTCATTTAATTTAATATGTGTTTTAAACAGGTCTGATTTTTTTTTTTAATTTAAATTAAACAGAGAAAATCCTTTATTACTTACAATTTTTATTGAGATAAATAATCTGTCATTTTCTTTCGTTTTAAATGGGCCGATGCTACTTTAAAAATACCGTTTTGGATACCCATATTAGACTTTTGTAGAGTCTCTGCATCATGAATGCGGTATTCAATAAATCGTGATCCTGTTTTTGCAGCATTGAATGCGTCGGGTATGCTTGGTATAGGCTCCTCTGTTTCTTCTTCACTATCATCAGAATCATTATAGAGGGCTTTTCAGTAGGCATTTACATGGATGAATGCCGATGAAAGAGCTTGGCCTTGTTCTTAGCCCTGCCTAGCAGGGGGAAGCTAAAAGATCGCTCCCTTCATTCATGCACAATTCATCTCGCCAAATAATCTGAAAACTGACAACGAGTGTTTTTGAACGTACTGAAATTTACGCGAAAAAGGAGATAAAATGCTTAAGAAAAGCACAATTTTATTCTTGGCTTTGGTATAAAAAGTACGTTGTAGCCGAAGTACGTACTTTTGTTAAGTACGTTTTAACCGAAGTTCAATAACATAATAACTATAGGACTTCAATCGGGACCTAGCTTCTAGGTACGTTTTAACCGATAGGACGTTCTATCCCAGGTCCGTTATAACCGGTGCGCACTTAACCCTTTGAGGCGCAACCCTTTCCCCCAATGCTGAAAAAAGTCGAGCGATGGCAACGGCTGCCCATTTTTCAGCATTGGGCAAATCTGTCCAGCTGTTCTCCCATTCTTCCATTTTCTAGCCGATGACAGTGCTGTTTAAAAAGAATCGTGACCCTTTTTTGACGGGAAATGACGTGCTCAAAAGTAAAGGATTCTCGTGGAGCTCTGTCACCCGCCACAGTTTTTATAGGAATCCAATCTATTCTTAGTGACTGGCAACCGTCCAAACGTCCGAGTTGGGTGTTCTCAGAGCGGGAGCACTGCGCATTAAAGGGTTAATAGGATAATATTTAAATTATACTATTTAATTTGTCTCAATCCTTCATTTCATTCCATATTTTCCCAAGTAACATGTTCCAATTTCTTTTAGCGTTTATTTCCCTAGTGTCTATATCAGAGCATTTATTCAGAGTGGGATTGATCTTCAGTTTGTTCCACTTAGGAAGCTATTTCCTTTTTATCTGTTCCGATTGCAAATCAGCAGAGGCGTAGCCAAGGGGGGTCATAACCCCCCCCCATGAGGAATTTTTTGCCATATAAAATGTATATTCTTCACTCCCTCATCACACACATGTATGCATATATGTGAGTTGCAGTGAGTCGTAACCCCCCCCCATGAAAAATTTCTGGCTACGCCCCTGCAAATCAGCTCCATGGTTGACTCGAGATCAGCATTACATCACGTGATTCAAAATAGATGCTAAGGCGATTGTTTTTTAAACCGTGAGTGATCGAAACATACTTCCAATTAGAAAAGTTCGTCGAATTAACGGTATTGTTCGAAAAAATCATGTGATTTTGGTACATAAGTACCAATAAACTCATTATGCCAGGCACTTCAAAATTTTCAAACTGTCTCTTTACAAGCTGTACTACATACTGAAATAAACGATCCATCTGTATCCGTTTCAAAACTTTTAGAAAAAAATTCTTAGAAAATTATCTTAGAAAACCTCTTAGAAAAAATTCCAATTAGAAAAATGCGTCCAATTAAGATTAGCTTTCAGATGGGGCATTTTTTTTTTTACTACTAGGGGCTCTATACATATTAAAATACGAAATTTATTTTTTTATAGGGTCCCTCCTTTCCAACCCTTTATATTTAGAAGAATGTTGCCCTTGGCCTAAGAAAATGAATTAAAAAAAATCCCGTGTCTCTAAGTGGAATCGTGAGCGAGGAAATTAACTTTGAAAATGAGGACTTACGCCACTTTACCGACTGTGTTGGCGTCCGTTTTCCGGTGAAAAAAATCTTTATTTTAAGGGACCCACTATGAGTTGATAAAAGATAAATAAAGATCTCATTGTTGGGTAAAGCAATTAAACGCGTTCAGATCCCTACTAGCAATTTTGCTCGGGCTACCACCGGCCACGCAGCCAGCCGATGACGGCCCGAGCAAAATTGCTAGTAGGGATGTGTGGATTGAATTTGTACAGTTTTACCTAAAAGGATCGGTCCTGATTTATGAAATGAGCGATAATGTAGTCTTTTAGGAGGGGGGGGGGGCATCCACTCATTACACTACGCTTCTAGAGAAGGAATTTTAAAGTGTCAAAGAGAATGGCAAAATAATGGTCTAGGTTACTAGGGTGTGGTCACTTTCACTAGAAACTGCCAAACAGGCGTTGCAGGAAAATTCTAGCTAAATGAGGATTTGAGGAGTCCACTGTGTCTATGGAGCAGGGGCGTAGCCAGAAATTTTTCATGGGGGGGGTTACGACTACTCCAACTCACATATATGCATACATGTGTGTGATAAGGGAGTGAAGAATATACATTTTGTATGGCAAAAAATTCCTCATGGGGGGGTTATGACCCCTCTAACCCCCCCCCCTTGGCTACGCCCCTGCTATGGAGTGACTATTAATATCAATGAACGTCAGTTAAAAAACATTGCTTGGCGACCCATGTAAAAATTTTCAAATTGATATACAGAGTGGTCTTAAAAAAACTTCCCATATATATGAGTCCCTAGTAGTCGAAATGAAAGTTTAGATATAGTTATTTGAATGTATGGCGACATTCAAATAACTATATCTAAAGCGTGGAGTGCTCCCTATATCAGTTTTTGAGACTATTCGATCGGTACGATGAGTACAAAAATGATACAAAAAATAGAGCACAAAGCGCCCCACACTTTTTTTCACAATAATGCTATTTTTCGTTCATTCATTCATTTATTTCTATATTAAGAATTATTTTTCACTTTTTAGTTAGTTCAGTTTATCACTAAAGCGTGCTTTTTAGTTTTTTTAAACTATGTAGATATCTTTTTAATTGCATCCATCTTAAATGGAAAACCCTTTAGTTACGAAAGAAAAAGGCGATAAACTTTGAAAATGTTCTGCATCCACACGACACCGATTCGAACTGCAACGAAACGTTCCTCCATCCAAATCCTTATGTCTGCAGCAGTTTGATGGATCGTTCCATTCATTTCTTTCGCAAAAGTTATGCTTAACGAACACAAATGATATTATAATGACGGTACCATCGGCGTATAACAATTTGGAAATTAACATCGGATTCTAATTGCCACTCGGCGAAAAGAAATGTCATCCCGAAAATTCCCGCATCATTACGCCCCTCATGCTAATGAGAGATCATTTTCATCATTTGCATTATTCGTGTATCGAATATGACACATTTGCACACGCACGAGCAGATTGAATCTTTCGTTTTCAACTGGATCGGCTTCGAAATTTTAATGCGTATTAAGTTCCGTTGTATATCGATGATTTACATTCTGTTGCAACGTTGGGGTTGACGTTGGTTGCAAATAGGGTGCCCTCCCATCCTAAAATGTATTTTGGGTTTCAGTAGCGTGTTCAGAGGTGAATGCCTGATCAACAAGTGTCCTTGTCCTTTCAAAAAAAAAAAAGTCTCCTAAACTCAGCATAATACTCCTTGTAAAGAGATTTTAAAAAGTGATTCACGGGAGAACTAATTATTATTATTATTATTATTTGATAAAATTATTGAATAACATGTAATATAAAAAAAAGTTTTAAAGTTAATTCCTACTTAGGTCAACAAAGAAAAGTTTTATTTTAGTTACTTTTTATTAATTTCAACTAATTAGATTTAATGAATGAATTAACATTTGAAAAAAACTATTTGAATTTGAGTGGATGATGTTACATGCTACAATAGTTCTAAATACAAAATTTCAGCATTCTACGGTTAAAAGTTTTAGAGTTATGCGAAATAATTTTAGGCGCCAAATTTGGTCATAGTTCGGCAAAACTCAGGTCGACGAAAAATGCCGAGATTTTGGGCATGGACAAAACAATGACTGACTATCGCCAAATTTGGCAATATTTTGCCAAAACTCGCCAAGGACGAAGACAAATGGCAATATTTTGGGCATGGACCAAATGACTGAATATTGCGAAAGTTGGCGAGATTTTGGCAAAACTCGCCAAATTTGGCGATTGGGAGTCATTGTTTTGTCCATGCCCAAAATGTACATATTGAAGATGTCCATAGGTATTAATGTATTGAAATTATTTTGGGTCGTCTTGTCAATAAACTCTCCAGTAGATTGGAACCCAAAATCGAGATGCACAACTAGATGTCATAACAGTATATATGAATGTATATAAGAAATTTCAACATTCTACGACTAAATAGTTTTTGAAATTTGAGAGCAAAATACATACACACGTACAAAAGTCGCCAAGCTTGGCGACTTTGGGCGTAATTCTTGTGGGAGGCACGTGACCGTGGTCGGACCATTACCTAACTATAGGGTAGGAAGGTATTGTACTTGAAATGGATGAATGTCCCTAAAACTGCCATTGACCGTAAATCTTTTGCGTGTTCCTGTAGCAGCACTATAAATGATAAACTGGCAGGAGGGGGTCGCTCTGGAAAACGGAGGGGGGTAGCAATCTGAAGTGCCTAGGGCGCCGGGGAGGTTAAAAACGGCCCTGTCACCATCGCACGTTGTCATTGATTCCACAACGGGCTTTATCTTCTAGTCGTACACAGCTCTTTAGTAATTTCACAGTGATTTATTTGATAGGTAGAATAGCTGAAATTTTCTAAGAAACAAATAAGTTTTTTATTACTTTCCGAACATGTACCATGTAAAAAAAGTATTGTAATCATGAAAAAATTCGAATTCGAGATTTTGGTGTATTCACACGTTTTGAGGTCTTCTGAATTCATTTATGCTGTTTTTACGAGATTATGTATGTATGTGTGTGTGTGAACACGATTGCTCCTAAACGGAGCATTCGATTGTGCTCAAATTCAGTATATATGTTATAAACCACCGTCACAAGACCGGTATTGATTGGGGTGTGTATAGGACTTATAGTTTTTCTACAGGGCTATGACAAAGATTTCTTTTACATGACTGCCTATGGGGGGAAATTCTTGAAAGTGCGCTAGCGTTTAAATAGTACATTCGACTGGGCTCAAATTGGGTATATCTATATATATAAAAGAGAAGAGTTTGTTTGTTTGTTCGCTATACACGTCCAGACATTTCGACGGATCTGGACCAAATTTGGCAAGCTGACTAAATAGGACAAGAGAAAGCTAATGCCGTAAAAATAAAATTAATTGGATTAATAGTTTTTGAGTTATTTTATGTTTTGTAAGGTTTTGGGCCATTTTTCTCGTATTTTACGTTATCGCGAGCTAAATTTCTGTCCGAATACTATATTTTTTATATCATCGGAATCTACAGAGTTTTCTTTTTCAAATACAATTTGTTACAAAATCGTACTTACATTTGCCGATTTTTGGGAATTTTTTAAAGGAAATCCTGTTTTGAAGAAAATGTACGGCTTTTAAAAATATGCTATTTTTAAACTGTCGCATCGAAAAACCTAACGGGCAAAAATTTTCCATCTTTCTAACGCTTATTAAACATTTATTTCTCCCTCCTTTAAATTTTGAACCGTGCAGAAATGTTTATTAGATTTTTTTTATGTGATTTTTTTTTCTGAAATGATCGCAGGTTAAAATTCTCTGTGGACTGCAAATTCCGCAAAATGAAAGTCGAAAACTTCCCCCTCTGGTTTTCAAGGTCGCTTCAACTGTGAGCGCGCTTCGCGGGAGGGAGGAATTTCTTCTGGCGTCCTAAAAGAGAGAGGGGGGGAGAGATGTGGAGATTTTAAGGTGACCATACGTCCTCGAAATTCGAGGACAGTCCCCAAATATAGATCGTTTTTTCAATTTGTCATCAAAAATACTTTGACTTCTTGGGGCCGCCAAAAGTCCCCAAATTTAAAGATTTGTACTTTTACCCTGAAAGTTTCCGTTTAGTTTATTTATTTCAGAAAAAACTGAAGAAATAAAGTAAAATAAAACTACCAAAAGTGCCTTCTGCTCAGAGAAACAACAAAATTCGATCTCTGAAAAATGATTGTTAGAACACAGACAGGTAGAAGAGGAGAAATCTATCTAGCCACGTCCAGTTCCCGGAGCCTCTACGCCATCGGGTGCTTTGTTCTTTTTTTTTTCTATTTATCAGCGGGAAGACCCATGTCCTTTTTTTATTATTATTATTGCAGTGGGAAGTCCCATGCCCTTTTTTTTATCATTGCAGCGGGAGGATTCACATTCCAGGCTAGCCAAGTCCAATTCCTGGCAACCTCTGTATTTTATTAGGTGCCGTGTTCATTTTTTTTTTTCGTTGCAGCGGAAATCCCGTGTCATTTTTTTTATCATTCCAGTGGGAGGATTCACATTCATTCCCTTTACAATCTATATTTAAGGTAAATGGCATTTCTCATTCATTGCACGGGCAACGCCGGGCCACGCTGCTAGTATGTTATAAAACACCATCGTAAGACCGATATTGATTTTGGTGTGTATAGGACTTAATAGATTTTCTACAGGGCTACGACAAAGATTCCTTTTACATTATGGCCTATGGGGAGAAATTCTTGAAAGTACGCTAATGTATAAACGGCGCATTCGATTGAGCTTCAAATTGGTATATATGTTTGAATGATTCATCGATTAAAATTTATTTAAATGCTTGGTCATGATCTTAATCGTAAGTATTCGGAAAGACGAGTGGAGTCACTCCAAAATTTTTTATTTTACAATGAAAAAGGAAGGGGGACGATCCCCCATCTACTCATTTCTCCCTACCTGGATGCGCCGCTGATTTCATGCTTAATAAAGCTATTGAATTTTTTACAGTGGCCTTATGAAAAAGCAAAGTACAAAAAAAAAGTACAAAAAAAAATCTTTCAATTTCGATAGAAAAGGTTATGAGCGCATAAATCACGGTTTATTATTAATCGTGATTTAATTTTACTTAATCTGCTAGTGACAGTTCGCTCTTTTTTATTTCAGATGCACATGGAAAAAAAATGACAGCACAAAAGATACTTTATTATTTTCAAAAAATATGTTATTCCAAGCTGCTATTCATTCGGGCTAATATTTTGATCAAAAATTTTTTTAAATAAACTTACATAACAAAATCTGAGGGTAAACAAAGTTTGTAACTGACTGTCTATTAGGGTGGAGCGAAAAGAACATTTTCTCAAAATTCACCTTGCCCAAGTCATTAAAGGGTGCGAAACTGATAAGAACAAATTGTCTCCAAATTTCAGCTCAAAATATTATCATTTTTAGGCTCCACAACTCAAGGGAATATATTTCTAGCTCATTTTTATTAAAATAATAATGCTTAATTAATTAATTGAATCATTAGTTATGTTTTCATTATTAAATTGCTTTATTAATACGTTATTCTCACATGTCAGTGCTGGAAAGCGTAGATCTGGAAGCAAACGTCGACTTAGGATCTGATTCAGAAATGGAATATACCTCAGAAAAGGATGACGATTTTGTGAGTCAGGAAGCCCAATGTCGGTAAACGACTGACGATGAGATTCCCTAAGTCTCCAAGACAGACGAAATGCCCGAACTAGCCGTTGTTCTTGATAGAGCAGATATATCAGAGTATTAATTATTCAGTTAATTAATTAAACGTCATTATTTCAATAGATATTCACAAAAGACTAAAAAAGACACTGGGAATAGATTCAGAAATGGAATATACCTCAGAAAATGATGACGATTTCGTGAGTCAGGAAGCCAAATGTCGGTAAACGACTGACGATGAGATTCCCTAAGTCTCCAAGACAGACGAAATGCCCGAACTAGCCGTTGTTCTTGATAGAGCAGATATATCAGAGTATTCATTATTCAGTTAATTAATTAAACGTCATTATTTCAATAGATATTCACAAAAGACTAAAAAAGACACCGGGAATAGATTCAGAAATGGAATATACCTCAGAAAATGATGACGATTTCGTGAGTCAGGAAGCCCAATGTCGGTAAACGACTGACGATGAGATTCCCTAAGTCTCCAAGACAGACGAAATGCCCGAACTAGCCGTTGTTCTTGATAGAGCAGATATATCAGAGTATTCATTATTCAGTTAATTAATTAAACGTAATTATTTCAATAGATATTCACAAAAGACTAAAAAAGACACTGGGAATAGATTCGCTTGAGGTGCGGAACCTTGAAGATGGCAATATTTTGAGTTGAAATTAGGAGACAATTTGTTCTTATCCGTTTCGCACCATTTAATGACTCGGGCAATGTGAATTTCGAGAAAGTGTTTTTTGCTCCACCCTACTGTCTATGTAGGTTTGTAAACTCCGATGTAACCCTCCCGATGGCATATAGAGCCTAGGGGTCACAGACCTACCAAATTCTGTTTAGAGTTTCACTAGAACAGGTCCTAAAACACCTCGAAGCAATTTTTCCGAAATTAGAATCAGAATTTTTTTTTTTTTTTGCCGTATGTTTCATGCGATTTTTGGCATTTTTCTCGCCTAATAAGTAATAACGGCGGTAATTGCACTTGCAGTGAAACAGTATTTGCGTCATCGGATAGAAGAGAAAAGTTTCTTTTAAAAACTGCTATGACTATGTAACATAATTTGCAAATTTAAAAAAAAAAACATTTTATTTGTGCTATAAAAACCAAATCGTTTTTAATTAAGGCTTACATGATTCATTTGAAATTATGTGTGAAAAACTGCCATACAGTTATACAAAATAGTGAGATTGGATCATCAGAATTTCTTGCGTAAAAACAGTTAAAATCAGAATCTTATTATCGGAGAATTTTATTTGTAACATTTGAAAACGATAGCGAAAATAGAAGAAACTACTGAAATTTGGAGTAAACTAAAATTATAATTAATATTATTATTATTTTTATTATTATTATTATTAATTCTTTTTTTTTTGAGAGAACAGTCATTTTCTTGTATATCAGATCTTATATTTAAGATCTGATATCTGATTTACCTTTATTTTTTTTTAATGTGATCCAATTTTACAATATAAAAGAACATGCAATCCACACAGGATCAAAGCCCCGATTGGATATTGCTTTGTGATATTATGATTTATTATTATATAAATTGCTTCATGATGTAAACAAAAATGCATTAGTTAGAAAGCAAAATCGGAACTGAAACTTACAAGTGTGAAGTTTGCCCCCTATAGAAAAATGTTTTAAAGTTCGCCCTCCCCCCTAAAAAAAAAAAAAAAAAAAAAAAAAAAAATTGTGGGCACCTATGCTCTTTTCGCGTGAAAATAGACTTACATAATTATGAACATTTTACATTATATTTTTTTTCTGGTTACTGTTTCATATTTAAATGAGTTAGTAACAGTAAGATTAATGTAATGTGTCGTAAGATTTCAGACTTATTGAAAAGCAACAAAATTGAAATTTGACATCTGTTTTTTTTTAAATCTAAAATTACTTTGAACATATAAGTAAATAACAATTATATTTAATTGTGTACTACTGTACTGTACTGTAACTTTCATTCATGGTTTAAAAAAATTGTTCACCAATTGTCGAATATTTAAATTTGTTTACTGTTCGGTTGTCTAATTGTATTATGAAGATTACAATTACAAATTCAGCAATTCACACGAGTAAAAATGTTACATGTAGAATTGTAACCTTTTCTACTTCTGTGGCTAGTTGAATTTCTCAACTTAATAAGGGTAGACCGTTTTGTAAGTTTAATTTTGCATATGGTTCTTAAGAAATTTTGTTTTCATGTTTATGTTGTTTTATCCAGAAGGGGAGGGCAGGGCCCGATCATCACGATATTGGGCCCTGGGGAAATACAAATTTTTGGGCCTTTGCATTGACGAGAAATTACATAGTCCGCATTTCAGCTGTTTTGGGCACATATTTATCTGCAGAAATATATATCAAGTTTAGATACTAAATATATGCATACATTGCAGTAAAGAATATTAAATGATTTTTGCATACATGGATAAAATTTATTTTCACAAATGATGAATATCTAGACACATACTACATATACGTACACTTCTATACTAAACTCCTTTAAAATATAAATGAAAAGAATCGAAAAACTTACAGTACGTATCTTAAAACTGATGAGACTTTCTTATAATAAAATTTGCAAAAAGAGGCTCAAACACTGGCTCAGGGATTTTGATCGAATGCTCATGGGTTTTAGAGGACCCTTAGCACAGTAAAATGTCAGAGAATCAGCTTACGACTCAAGATAATGACAATCCAAATTTTGTACAAAGAATTTTATGAATTAATAAATAACAATCTGTGTTGAAAAGTACAAAAATTTATGGGCCCTTGAAATGGGTGGGCCCAGGGCAAGTGCCCCGGTTGCCCTGCCGATAAACAGGCTCTGGGGGAGGGGCAAGTGCTCTATCTCATGGGCGCCCATGAATTTTTCTCTCGTCCATTGTGGAAGCAGCGCCTGGGAAGGTTAAAACAACTCAACGCGGCTGCTGTTTTCCGTAAATACACGCAAGATTAATGAATCATTAATGACCATTCCTCCTTGCGAATTTAATTTCATATTTTTACGGGCGAGCTCCCTCAGCACCTCGTCTTATCGATCTGAAACTAAGGGAAAAAAATATTTCGTAGAATGGGTTTATTATAATGCCGAGAAATCAGTAAAAGTTAATTAATATTCATAAAGAATGAGGATTTTGGGTTCATATTATTTCTATCAGTCACCAAGGGATGGATATTAAAAACCCCCTTTTTAATAACCTTCCCCTAACCCCCCCACCCTTTTCCCTTTTCACAAAAACATGACTTTCCACAAACCAGATCCTGAATTTTTATCTTAGATGCCAGTCACACTCTTCCACCATTTTTTTTTTTTCTTTAACCACTTGGTTGGTTTGATGGAAGAATTACTTAAACAGAAGCGAGATTAAACGGATCGACACGGGATGATGAATGGCATGCAGTGCGAACAAGAACGCGTTTGCAAATCTATACAGGGTGTCTCAAAAGAGAGGTGACACGTTTCTTTATCTAATATAGATAAGCAGACATCGTAAATTGGAAAAAAATAAATGTTCAAAATATTATAGGAAAAAGATTAAGTTTAGAAAAAAAAAACCATTCTCTTTAATTTTCAAAAAATGTTACGGTTTTTAAATTGGTATACGACCCCCGTAGAAAAAAAAAATCCCCGATGAGTAAAATGTGCCCCCCCCCATACACATATCCGGCGACGTACAAAATTTGAGAATTATAGCCTAAACACTGTCATAAATAGGAAGATACACTACTGTCCAAAAGTATTGCAGGTTTCAGAAATGTAACCCTTTCAAGATTAAGCCCCCTCTCTCCCTGATGGGAGTACGTTAAATTAAAAATCAATATAATTGATAGTAAATTAATAGTAAATTAATAGTAAAATTGATAGTAAATTAAAAATCAATATAATTGATATTTTTGAATGTCAGCATGCTCAATGAATGACTTCAAAGACAAGATGGCATTACGTTAAAGAGCAAAAATAATTATTTAATTTATTGAAAAAATAGCATTAAAAATATATAAGTTATTATAGTAATCGTAATCCATTTTAGCTCGCCGGAATAAAATTCGATAAAGAATTCATTTCAAGTTATTCTGCAAACAGAGGATAACAAATAATTGCAATGGAACTACAGAGCCTTTATTATGTTGCTGAGCAGCCTCGACTTGGATCCCAACAGCCACTCTTTTAGATAGGGAATCCACCATGTTTTACCACACTTCCTTTAATGTTTCATAGTGCCAACTTAAATGATGGGTTCCAGAAGCTCTCACTTTGTTTTTTTGGTGATTTTCAGATGCATTCCTTCCAATTATGCTACATAAATTCTCAAAAATATTTAAATCTGGCCAATTTCCTGTCCATTTTTTTCTGGGCTTATTCTTGAAATTATGATTCGATTTCTCAAACTTGCAATACTTTGGGCCAGTAGTGTAAATATAGGCTGACTTAACTCTTTATCTACTGACGGTACTTATTGTTAGTTTGTGGATTAAGGCCGATTGACTGCACAAGGGTCCAGGGACTATAGGAAGAATACCCTCCGTGGGGGACTTTCCAAGCGATCCTAGCCCGTATTGACGCGAGGTTTCGGAGAAAACCACGGGAAACTCAGAACGGCTAGGTCGACAGGCGCTACCGGGGTTTGGAACCTGGCACCTTCCGCCTTCCAGTTTGGAGAACGGAAACTCTCAGCCATGGGTGGGGCCTGACAGTACTTACAAGTACAATTAAATTAAAATTGTACAAGAGAGAAAGAAAGAAAAATCTATTCATTGTAATCATTCCTTTGAAAAATCCCTACCCAATACTTCATTCACTCGGCTTACACCACGATTGCATATTCTATTAGACGGGATTGTTTTAACCCTTTAACGCGCAGTGTTCCCGCTCTGGGTACACCCATCTCTGACGTTTTGACTGTTGCCAGCCACGAAGAATAGATTGGATTTCTATAAAAATAGTTGCGTGTAACATATAGCTCCACGAGAATCCCTTACTTTTGAGCACGTCATTTCCCGTAACATAAATGGTCACGATTCTTTTTGACAGCACTGACATCTGCTAAAAAATGGAAGAATGCGAGAAAAGCTGGATAGAGTGCCCAATGCCGAAAAACGGGCAGCCGTTGCCATCGCTCGACTTCACTACCAACAAGATGGCGGACGATCGAAACGTTCATCGCGTGCCACAGATCTAGAGACCCTTTTGTGACGACACCCGGCTGTGCGCCCTGTTGCTGGTCGTTTAGTCGAACGATGGCAACGGCTGCCCTTTTAAGAGCATTGGGAAAAAGTTGCACCTCAAAGGGTTAAATAGACAGCTTTCCGCACACTTTCTAATCGTGTCGCAGCACAGCCGGCTGTCGTATAAAAAGGTAGTGCTGTAAAAGTAACGACAAAATGAGTATCCGTATGTATTTGTTACTTAGATGTTCGCTATTCGTTACTAAGTATCGTTACTCGTTACTTTCGTTACTACTAATAGAATCGGTAATAGGGTGTTATGATGTGCCCCATAACACAACACATCCCGGGACAGTGTTGTTATGGGTATATGCCGCCCATACATAAACCCATAACAAAACCTAACCAAAAAGAATTTTTTTTAGCGAAGTTGTACAAAGTTGTATTTAGAGCTTATTTGCTCTGATTTACAGATTGTTTTTATACACATTTATGGTTTTATACAATGCTAAATTATCCGAATTACTGAGTGCACATAGAAATCTTCCAAAGAACATATGCCATTCTTTTTTTTCTCAAACCCCCCCTTTTTATAAATTCTGAACGCTGGTTTAACCTGTTCACTCTTATCATAAAAAGTGTAAAGGAAAGCTTGTGACTCGTGTTTTTTTCTGGGAGCGGGTTCTCGAATACTGAGATCCAGGGATTGGGCCACATATATTAAATTCACAGGGCAGGGGATCTCAGTATGATATCAACTACTTTGCGTCTCTACAAGCATAATATCTTTATTATTTGTGAGTTCTTATTTCATATCAAAAACTTCTTTTGCTGGACGATTTTTCGAAGTAAATTAAAAATTACCATATTTTAAATTAAAATTGTTTAATTCAGTGAGAATTATCTATTTTTAAGATATTTCCAGTTCTATTTCTGCACTTTTGGGATGAAAGGGGTTAGCCCCTTCTGTGGGTGCATATATGAGAGCATTCTTTAAACAAAAATTATCACTCCTTTCATACAGAAAGAATGGTTGCACCGGACTATGCGTATTCCATGAGTTCATGGAATAAAATGTACCATAAAATAGGGCAGATGGCCCCCTAAACGCCGACATTTTAGAAACATACTGAACTTTATTGAATTATTTTAATACCAGTGGCTTACGCAGGAGTGGGCATAGAAATCCCGGGTAGCTCCCAATTTTTTATATATTTTTTAAACAATTACTTAAAAAATGTGTTTAGGTTTCCATGCTAAATATTTTTTTTAGTTCCAAATAATATTTTAAATAATAAAAATGTGTGAATTCGTTTACTTTATAAAAAAATATTTTTTTAAAGGTGTATTTAAATAATTTGTTATTTATTACTCATATTTCGATTCTAGCTAAAAAAAAAGAAAAAGTTAAGTTCGCAATCCTGCTTCGGAACCACCCTGAAAGAAAGAATTCTGATTGCACCACTATTTAGTACTAAAATGTTAGAAAGCCCGAAATTAGCACCCCTTACTAACATGCTTCTCTTATATGTATTGCTCCTCTACAATTATAAGAACACCCCCTTCCCCCCCCTGCAAAAAAAAGTTCAACTGCGCATAAGAACGCACTATACACCGGATCCTATCCCCCCATTGTACGACCCATATCAATAGAGCAGCAGATAGTATATCCATCTCCATAACTGTAACGAAACATACGGATTCTTCCAAACCTCATCAAAACGATACCATTCGGCTCGGCACAAACGAATTGCAACCAGAACATACTACTACTCAAATACCGAAACTGATTTTTCCCTTCAAACAGCGAGAATCCATAATACTTCCGGTATCTAGTAACGGAACGGAACATACTATTACTCAAATACCGAAATTCATTTTCTCCCTCCGGCAGTCTTGTATTCGAAGTTCGAACCTGGTCGATCCGAAATGCACACTCAAAAGTCATTTTCCCCCTTGAAACCGCGATCCGATATCCAGTAACAAACAGAAGATATTAGTACTCGATTACTGGAACCCGTTTCCCCCTAGTTCGCCTCGCCTGGAAGTCTGTATTCGAAGTTCGAAGCTGCTCGATCCGAAACAGCTTCGGATCGAGTAACGAGTAACGATATCAACCGCAAAGTAACAATTCGTTACTTCGAGTCTGAGTGATTATCCGTATCTTAGTACCGAATACATGCGGTTTGCTTCAGCTCTATAAAAAGGGTCTCTAGAT
Organism: Cheiracanthium punctorium; assembly: GCA_038373885.1. Classification (NCBI taxonomy): domain Eukaryota; kingdom Metazoa; phylum Arthropoda; class Arachnida; order Araneae; family Cheiracanthiidae; genus Cheiracanthium; species Cheiracanthium punctorium. The sequence continues at coordinate 1,474 of JAWZYV010016609.1, read as the reverse complement.
GTGTGGCACGCGATGAACGTTTCGATCGTCCGCCCTCTTGCTGGTCGTTCAGTAGAGCGATGGCAACGGCTGCCCTTTTTTGAGCATTGGGAAAGGGTTGCGCTTCAAAGGGTTAAAATTCATTCCGGAAAAAGAAGTACAGGGGCCAGGGGCGTAGCCAGAAATTTTTCATGGGGGGGGGGTTACGACTACTACAACTCATATATATGTATGTGTGATAATGTAATGAAGAATTATACATTTTGTATGGCAAAAAATTCCTCATGGGGGGGGTTATGACCCCCCTAACCCCCCCCTTGGCTACGCCCCTGACAGGGGCTGATCTCCAGCGACCTCCTATGCACATCAAGCCCTGGTCGTAGGAAAAGCAGGCACACTTATTTGAATATTCGTGGGATCTCTTTCTCTCTTTCACATTTTCTTAAGCTGTTATTGATTTTTTTTTTTCTGTGTTGACTCGAGAGATTTAGTAAAAAAAAAAAAAATTCACTGTGGAACTATGTTCTTCAAGTTAAACGACCCTGTTTTCATAATTCGTTCTGTTGAATGAACAAATCAATAACCAAGTGCGGAATGTTTGTACACTATTGAGACCGCAAATGCAAGATTTTTTTTTAACAATTCCTTCGAGAATATTCAGAAGAGGGCTGTCCAAACAAAGATGATAATGCTATGATTTTTTTTTCGACACAAAAACAAACGAAATAGTCAAAATTGTCCCACAATCCTTCATTATAACCATGCATTGGACGGCTTTCTTTTTATATTTCTAATGTAATAGTGTTATTAAACGCCTCTTCATTCAACAGAACAGTTATTCTTTTTTTTTTCTTATTTCTTTTTCCCAAAGCGTGAATTTTCGGTGTTTGATTTTAGCGAAGCAGCACAACTAAACTCATTTCGTGTTCAAATATTAGTCTACGAGCGCTTACAAATAACTGCCTCTTACTCATTTGCACAAATTTTCACGCCGATGCCGCTTGCTGTTTAAATGCTACGCGTGCGAGCTTATTCTGTGAAACAGTTTCTTAACCTTTTCCCGGCGGGGAAATTTTGGCCGTGCTTTTTCAGAAGGACGGGAGCATCTGAAAAATGCTTTCCCCCATTTCAGTGACTCTTAGCTGAAGCTGCTATTTGTGCAACAATCATTGATGGATTACTCTTTCCCGCCCACAAAGTAAAACGTACTTCTTGAACAAGGGGATTACCTTTACGCGTATATTCTCCTTTTCAGGAACTGGGGTGCAACTGAATTGATGGATGGATGTTGACATCTCTCCCCGCCGGTCCAGTACAGGTGAACAATTACAGAGGGGGAAAGCATTAGTGGGTCGAAATATGAACCAAGCCCGTCCTTTAAGGTGTTCTACTGCTTGGTTGAAAAATCGACCGCCCGTCTTCAAAGCGTTAACAAAATCTGTTCCATTCCGACTGTGCAAATGTATACATACATATGCTCAATGTACTGACTGCC
>JAWZYV010016608.1:0-36816 GCA_038373885.1 Cheiracanthium punctorium | reverse complement strand
TACCGCCTTTTGGTGGTCTTTGGTTGGTACCAGGATCGAACTCACAACTTTTCGGCTGCGAGACCAACGCCTCTCCCAACTGGGCTACCGCGGCCTACTCTTTGTTGTGAACATGTATATCGGATCTGTGTGTTTGGCTCGAATCCCGCTTATAAATCCAGGACAACACAAGGGGGGGTGCCCTCCGTGGGGTCCTTTTAAGGGGTCCTAACTCGTACTTACGCTAAGTTTTGGAGAAAACTACGGAAAACTCCGAACGGTTAGGTCGACGGACGCGCGATGGGACCCGAACCTGGGACCTTCACACTCCGTCCGTCTACCATTTCCAGTGACATAACCACTGTGTCATGGTAAGTAGTTACGAGCCTCAAGCTTTTAAAATTATTTATTGTTTTATATTTTTTTTAAAGTAATATTTAATGGATTTTCTAAGTACTTCTGCTGATGATCAATAAGCTAGGATACATTTGTGTGACGTGATTGAGCTTGAAAATTTTCAAGTCATTAGTAAGTAATTAACCCTTTGAGGCGTAACCCTTCCCCAATGCTGAAAAAAGGGGAGCCGTTGCCATCGCTCGACTTAACTAGCAGCAAGATGGCAGACGATCGAAACGTTCGTCACGTGCCACAGATCTAGAGACCCTTTTTTGACGGCAGCTGGCTGTGCCGCAGAGCAAAAAGGGGTCTCTAGATCAGTGGCACGCGATGAACGTTTCGATCGTCCCCCATCTTGCTGGTAGTTAAGTCGAGCGATGGCAACGGCTGCCCTTTTTTCAGCATTGGGCAATCTGTCCCGATGTTCTCGCGTTCTTCCATTTTTCAGCAGAGGTCAGTGCTGTTTAAAAATAATCGTGACACTTTTTTGACGGGAAATGACGTGCTAAAAAGTAAAGGATTCTCGTGCAGCTATGTCACCCGCAACTATTTCTATATAGAAATAAAATCTATTCTTCGTGACTGGCAACAGTCAAAACGTCAGAGTTTAGTATTCCCAGAGGTTTAGTATTCGGGATCACTGCGCCTTAAAGGGTTAACACAAGGAAGACTGGTGAAATCATTGAAATTTACAATTCTAACAAAATCTATTCTAACAAAATGATGTTATTCCCCTCCGCTCACTCTCCTTTTCTCTAAAAAATCATATAGTGATTTATTTACCATCTTAAATAAATTGTTGGTTAATTTCTATGTGTTATTTGTTTGTTTCTTTTTAATCTTTCGTCTTCTGTTGAAATCTTTTAAGATTATAAAATCCTTCGTTAAAATGTACTACATTTCAATTTTCCAAACATGCAAGGAAGCGACATCATCAATGGGAAGAGAAATTGGGAGCGAGAGGACTGTTGGAGAAATAGCTAATCAATGACGTTCGCAGCTCCGTGGAAGCACGTCATAGGACGTCACAGAGTTCTGACGCAGTGTTCGTGACGTCAACCATACCTGCCTGGAGAAAAAGAACGGTGGCTTGGTGAATTCTTCCAGCTTCTTTTATTTGCCAATCGATTCCAATGTTTTCACTGTGGCAGAAAGAGGACAGTTTGTATAAATGTTTGGTTTGATAAGGTGCACTTTCCCAATTCAAGGTTTCGAGCAAAGTATTCAAAATCAAAAATGAAAATAAGATTTAGGTTCAAGCAGATGAGTTAGTAACAAAAAAAAAACCCTTTAAAATTCGTTTTAGAAACAGTGTATGTTTGTGCAAAGCAAGTTCAAACAAGCAGACTGATGCACAGAAATCTTTCCAAAAGAGCGCAAATTCTTATCTTCATTAAAAATGCAATACTGAAAAGATAATATAGATAAGGACTATACAGGCGAAGTAAATTTTTAAAAAAAAGAACTATTTTTCACGGGAGGTAAAAATGATTAACCCTTTGAGGCGCAACCCTTGCCCAATGCTGAAAAAAGGGCAGCCATTGCCATCGCTCGACTTAACTACCAGCAAGATGGCGGACGATCGAAACGTTCATCACGTGCCACAGATCTAGAGACCCTATTTTGCTGTGCGGCACAGCCAGCTGCGTCAAAAAAGGGTCTCTAGATCTGTGGCGCGAGATGAACGTTTCGATCGTCCGCCATCTTGCTGGTAGTTAAGTCGAGCGATGGCAAAGGCTGCCCTTTTTTCAGCATTGGGAAATCTATCCAGCTGTTCTCTCATTCTTCCATTTTCGAGCAGATATCAGTGCTGTTAAAAATAATCCTGACAATTTTTTGACGGGAAATGACGTGCTAAAAAGTAAAGGATTCTCGTGGAGCTATCACCCGCAACTATTTTTATAGAAATCAAATCTATTCTTCGTGACTGGCAACAGTCAAAACGTCAGAGTCTGGTGTTCTCAGAGCGGGAACATAGAGCGTTAAAGGGTTAAATAAGAAACGTCTCCGTTTAATCTTCACTAAGGGAATCAGGTCTGCATTCGTTTTCCTCTAAATTCGAGGCAGCAGGTTTCAGTATTTTCGTTTACTGCTCAGAGCGACGATATTAGTGAACAGCCGCTGACTCTCTGCCGCTGATGAGTCAGAAAGAGAGAAAGCTAGCTGTACTATCAATTTTTCAACAGTCGTCAGCAAAATGTCGAGTGTTTTACTCTCATATTCAATTTGTTTTAATATTTTATGCACAATCGCAACTCGTTATCCCAACACTCTAGGAACCACACACAGTCAAGTGTTGTCATAAAAGTATTGTCGCGATAACCGGAATCGCATACGCACAAAATCGCCCATTTGGAAAATCTGTCGTGAAAGCCGAAGTGACAGGATAACGAATACCAACTGTATTAATATTAATAATAATTTCGTACAAATATCAATGTAAAAAGATAATAATCATATACAGGAATAATAATTACAATTATTTGAATGGTGTAGTGATCATAATTTAACTTCCTATCTACTAGAATTTGTTTCTTCCGTACTTGTTTTACAGATCACTGACAAACTGTTGAAAATTTAGGTATGAATTCCAGATGTACTGTTTTAGAACCAGAGTGTTAATTTTATGCATAAAACCACGTGTGTTTGTGTGTTTTTTAGTCGCTATAATAATAAATTGCATAATAGTAAAAATATTTTATGATCAGTCTAATTCCATTCTCTATAAGAGTAGCTTGATGAAGAAAGTGGTTCGAGCAGTTGTTACAAAAATTACTGCTACTTCGGAACTAAATTTAATTATTCTATACAATTTTGAGATTCTTATATTTTACAACGCAAGCCCATTGCAAAAAGAAAGCAAAATAGAATCATAGTTAGTTGAAGTAAAGTTTGAATCTTTAACAATACTAAGTTTCGTGTTCAAGAAGCTTTGCATGGAGAATATATAAAGAAATCAAATCCCATTCTTTCAAATGAATATGATCAGCGTTTATGCCATCATTTATAGCATCTAAGGTGTACTTATTCTATAAATGTTTCTTATGAAATGCCAGCTTAAGTATTCTGTGTTCGTTCTCTCTGCTAATCCTTATTCACCAATCCGATTTTAAACTTCCAAATCTGCAGATTTATTGTTTGATAGAGTCTATACTTCTGCAGCTCAGTACAATCAATATTTCTTCTGTACAGTGTAAGAATGCAAGGACTACATAAAAACGATTTATGCATATTTATTATCGTAAAACTCAAAGCTTGAATTTCAATGTGTAGTTGTTTTCACGAGCTCAAACAGAAATTAAAAAAAAAAGTCTTAGAAAAATCTAGATTTTTTTAACTTTTCTAAAAACACTCTTTCGCAGGCCGATTTCTAATTCAGAAAAGAACGCTCCTTTATTAAAGACTGGATAGAGATTACATGAAGCGAAACTATATTCAGTATTTTCTAGAGATCTGAAATCACTCTCACTAATAAACCTATTGTATTTTGTTTTTTTAACTTAAAAAATAACATCCGCTATTTTTTCCTCTGTTGAAAATAGGTAAATGCTTTAAATCTCTCGATTTGGATATCTTTTACTTATTAAGCTTCAAGTAAATTTTATTTTATCATTTTTTTCCCTTAACTTCCCGCATTAGTTTTTTATTCCAATTCATTGGGTTTCCTGAATTATTTAAAAGAAAAACAGCTTAAGTATTCCAGAAAAGAACAGATAACTTGTTTTGTTTAAAATAAATTAAAATACACTTCTGGACATTACAAGTAATATATCAAGACGACTACACACTACACATGTGAAATTAGCACTACGGTAAGATGCTGTGATCTGCAATAGATTACCTTTTCGACGCATTCATGTAAAGAGCATTCAGCAGGATAATGCTCGACCGCATGTTTATGGCACTAAACGGCCCTACCTTGATGCAGAAAATGCTCGGCTGTTGCTCTGACCAGCACGTTTTCTAGACCTCTTTTCAAAAGGAAACGTCTTGTCAATGCTTTTGAGCGACTGGCTCGTCATCGTAGTCACAGCGGTCGATCAATATGGTATCGTGTTGAAGCTGCATAGGCAGGTGTACCTGCCATCTAATCTTTTTGACTCAATTCCCTGGGGTATAACAGCTATTACTTCTGCCAGAAGCGATTTTCTCGGTGCTTATATCTCAGAAATTCTTAAAAATCATCACTTGTTACTTCCAGTATAATGCATTTGTCCGATAAATATCATTCTTTTGTTTGCATATTTTCCTAGCGTAGCAATTTTAATGATTAGTAGTGTAACCGCTATATAATAGTTAAATAACATCATTTTAAAACAAAAATTTTTACATTATTTATCACTAGTCGACTCCGGTGATCAGTTGGTTCGCCATTTTAATAAGTCTTGCTCAGAGAGAATCCTGTTCCTCACCGGCTTCCTTGGCACTGAAATCTCTCATATTCTGAATGAATTTTAAAATTAAGATGGTTACAAACAGGGGCAGCTTCTAGGGTAAGTGGCGCCCCATGCTAAAGCAAAAAAATATGCCCCCTTTTATGCTCTACTTCGTTTTTGAGTTCGATATGACGCCCCTTCGAAGCCGGCTCCCCGATGCGATGCTTACCTTCCTTACCGTGTCGGGCCGCCACTGGTTACTAAAATAAGTTGGTTTAGTGATAAAAACCTACAGAAAGTTACAAATTATTTTCGTCTTATATTAATTCTGTAGAGCTTCTGGATATATTGGTCGTTCTTTCAGAACATCAAAAAACGGAAAGAAAAAAAAAAAGTATGAAAATCTGAAACACTTTCATATTTTAAATACGCACTAAAGTGCTATATATTAAAAGCGTATCATAATATACATGCGTCTCCCCTGTATCATTATTCATGAGTGTGATTAAACAAAATTAAATTTGATATTTCTAACATCCTTTTCCTGGATGTAATACAATAGAAATAGAATGGCAAAAAGCTGCGCAGAGAAATGCCTAGTTCAAACTGAATGAAAGTTTGAAAAACTTATTCAGGTGTAATCTTTATCCAAGCCAGGCTTAGCAGACGATAAATGACGTTTAGTCATTATTTTAGCATCATTAAAGATATTCTAAAAGTTTGCGCCATCTGTCGACGACTCTATAAAATAAAAACTCAATTGTATTCTTTTTTTATGAAATATAGGTTTTTTTTGTAAATTATAGGAACAGTTTTTTTTTCGCGCGATAAAAAGTAGCCTATATGTTCATCCAGGACTTTAACTGCCTTTATTCCAAATTTCATCCAATACCGTCAAACCGTTGCAGTGTGAAAGAGTAGTAAACATACATACAAAAATTGACATTTATATATTAGTAGGATAAGATAAGGAGATCGGTAATTTTTCTTGATGAAAACGTCCTTTTTTGTGCGGTTGGGTATTTTACTGAAAGGTAATCAAAATAATTACCGACTTTTTGAGTTCAAGGGAAAAACCCATATATTTCTTTTTATTTTTACTTTTGCTTTTTGGAGGTTATTATTGACTTCCAAAAAGCGGATTTAGAAGCTAGGAGAAAGTAACATTTAAAATTTTCGCTATTTTATGATGTTACTTTTGCTGCATTAATTAAACATTCTTACAGTCATTCGAGTAATCCCAATCAAGAACGTGTACTGTTAGTAGAATGATATATGCATTTCTCGCACAGAATTTCCTTAATCCTATTCTATAATTTACAAGAAAATTCTTAAGATTTCGATTTATCCGTCTGCTTCCTGTCTGAGCATCTATCAGTGCAGACAATCTGTGACGTTTGTCTGTCGCGTCTTGTGCATTCATTGCTACAAAATTCATACGTAGTTGATATATTTTTGTCATAGTTTACTTGAGAATGACTTCGTAACATTTCTATGGGACCAACCCGTTCCACTCTGTCACTTTGCTACCATTTAAAACATTTATTGTTCTGCATAAAATCACAAAATAATTTCTAGTAATTGATGGTTTTCATGAAGTAACCGTTTGAATTGCATTTTAGAAGTGCGCTTCAATTTCAAACTGAATATAATGACAGTAAAAAATATGCAATGAAAATGCATAACAGTATAACATAACATTAAACAACGTTGAAAATGGTGATTATAGCTTTTCTAGTTCCTTTAGATTAGATTGTTAAAAAAAATTCTCATAAATAACGTACTAGGGTAGTGATTGTAAAAAAATAGTATAAGTACATTGTTCCGCATGTAAATAGAATATGTCCATAAAAGTTTTTGCAATAAGTTCATTTGGTGTAGGGATATTTGTAGCTGAAAAATGAAAATGATTTTTTATAACCTATTAGTTAAAAATAAAACCAAGATAATCTTTTCAGCTTTAGATTATTTTATTATAAGATCATAAATAAGGGCATTATAGTTTCATTTTAAAATTCAGTAAAATATTGGTCTTTTTGGAGTGACCAACGTAAAAATTTTGATGTTACTTAGTAACTTTGAAACTACCAAATTTTACGTTAATCAAACTCTTAAATAGCCAAAATTACCAGTACTTAATTAAGTGTCAAAATATAAACTATTCTTTCTTTATTTACGATCCTATCGTGCTGTAAAGAGGGAAAAAATTCTCAACTTTATTTTTAAATAATCAGTAATAAAATTCATTTTCATTAATAAAAGTCATTTCTTTACTGTCATGGAATGATACGTAACTAATGTTTCTGTCAACCATTGAGTTCTTATTACAATCATTGCATTTTATTTTCTCCTAAGTAAAAAAAAAGAGTTGATATATGTATACATTTACTGTAATCCAGACCAATCTTTATTTTAGATAAAGATTGACTGGGTTTAGCCTAATTACTTATATTAAACAGTTCATGTGGAGATGTTTTTTGTAATCCTAAAGCCCATTTCAGTTCCAAAAAAGTGATTTCCTTTTAGTTTTTTTTTAAAGTAATTTTTAGTTCACAAAAATATTACTGTCTTACTGAAATAGTTCGTTGCATTGCATATATACTTACGATTGGAAATAATAAGAAGAACATTTCGGAAGCTATTCATCTTTATCCAATTTGCTGTTTTCTCAAATGAAATCTTGCATAATGAAAAAAGATCCAGCAAACTGAGATTGAAAAAGGAATATGCAATCTCAAAATTAAAAGTATAATGATGCTAAATTAAATAAATAAACTATAAAATCCTTCAAAAATTATATAATATACCTATAATAAGAAGATAGATTCATTTTTTAGTAAAGTAAACTCCTTTCTATTTTAATGAGGTCATTTACTTTGCTTAATAAATCTTTTCGGTTCTTATTACAGACTCCAAAATGAAATAAAACTATTTGAAAGATCGCCTGCGAGTAATAAGAAATATTGATTATTTCGTATATTGATGAGAAACGCAAAAACTTTACTCCAAATTAAAAATTGTTAGTATATTCCTAAAATTTCTAAGCATGCAGATAAAAACAAATAAATTGTTGATAATAAAAAGTATCGCTTGATATAATTATAATAATTTTTGTATAGCCTGCAATCGTCACGAGTCGTTTGGAAAAAAATTCTTAAAATTGCCTTGCGTTACCTAATTTAATAAGACCACTTAGAGTGGTTATTTTTAGTTAATTAAAATCAATGGAAGTATGTTTAAGATTAATTTTTATATTGTACATACATTTACGCATATCTTCCCTACACATTTATAATATTAAAAATAGTAGAATAATGCTTAAATTACTCTGTAACTATATCTCATTATATGTAATGAAAAGAACAAGAACATTCAACAAATCTGGTGCTAAAGGTAAAAAATAATTTGCAACTTTGTAAAATAACTCACAGAAAGTACTTTTTAAGTACCTTTTTATGGATATTATTTTAAAAATTTTTAATTATTTTTAAGATGAAAATAATTATAAGAACTTATTTAGACGTCCTGAAATTATTTAGTTACTGAATTTCATTTTTTCGATTATGCAAGGCTTGATATGTCTTTCGCAGTTTTGGCAACATTTTGTCACTGTCAAATGACTATCTGCTATATGTACTTTTTGGAAATATTGACATTTTGACTATTATCACTAGTTTACTAACCAAAATTTCGCATAAAAACACTTCTATGAGACTCTAAGCATTATACGGTGAACTGTGATCCGTAAAAAAAATATATGCCATCTGAATCAGCCAGAATATTGTCAAATAATAACTACTTATAAAAACTATAATAAATAATAATAAATAAACGTTTTTCACATAGCAGATATATTGGTTTGACAAAGACTATACTGTATTTCTCACTGGATAATCTATTAATAAATTAAACTAAGTTTCCAGATACAAAAATAACATTTATTGCTGTTCGTATGGGCCTTATCTTCCTCTGAGATGCAATTATTCTTTTCTAAGCATATTTTTTTATTTCTAATGGCCAGGTCAGCGACCTAAAGGAGGCTTCACACACAACGAGGACCGTACATCTTTGTACGGTCCTTTGATCACACCGTATATCTTTGTCATTTCATTATTTTTTCCCGAACGGCTAATTACAATACAACTGAACATCACAAAAAAATAACAAAAAGACAAAAGTGGCATCAGTACATCTATAAACTCAGGGCAGCTCTTGCAACCCAATAACGCTCCCAAATAGAAACATGAGGAAGAGCAGGGCATATGTGGAGATAAAGCAAGTCCATGTCCTTTCCAAGATCACATAGCGGGCAAAGAGAGTCCGAAGTGACATTTATGCGATGGAGATGTTTGCGGAGGCAATCATGGCCAGAGATGAGACGGAAAATTGCAACTGATTTCATTCTGGGCCATTCTGGTGTTTTACAAATCTGTTTGATTCGTGGTTTATTGCTAATTTTTAGATATAAGATCTTGGAAAAATGAGGCCCTCAAGGCTCTCTTAACTTGAGGGAATGGTAAGGGAGACCATGTTGTATTGTTTGTAATACAGAAGCTCCCTTCTTACCCAAGAAATCAGCTACGTTACCCTGAACTCCACAATGGGCAGGAATCCATTGAAGCCCGACCTCTTTGCCGTTACTTGAAACGATATTAAAGAGATCATAACAGTAATCATTATAGGGGCGCCTATTAGGTAGACGAACGCCCCCTATGAGTGGTCTCCTAATTTTGAACCAATTCCAGAAGAGAAACCTAGCACCTGCAATCAGCACCCTCAGAGGTATCTTTTAAACATTTAGGGCATTGGAGCTAAGAACAGATTTCACGTGCACCAGCTCCCATTAATGTGCACGGTCTCACAGCAGTACAGCCGAGAATGTGTTCACTCTCCCAGTACTGGCCAAGGTGATGCTGCTTCACTTTCCATGTTCTCACGGGAACGGAGCATGGCGATTAAACCACTGCGGGACAAAATAAGCAGATTCTACTATCATTTCCTTTAATGGCAAATCTTTTTTCAAATACTGTAACTCCATGATTTCTTTGCAAGTGTTATTATTGCTTTATTTTTATTTTTTGTAATGACAGCATATTATTTTGTCTTCTATTGATGATAACAATTGAGTATTTATTCATCCTGTCTAGTAAGTTTTTTCACATATTACAAGAAATTACCCCATGAAGAGAGATTAGCCAATTTTCTAAGCAACGTACAGAAGTCTTCCTATTTTTCTTTTTATTTGCATAGTGATGAGGTGACTACCAGTATTATAGCCCATGCTCTCAGAAAGCCGAAAGTCAAATTTTACACATTTTTTAAAACTTCAGAAAGTTGGACAGCTCACAACTCGAACAATTCTTTTAAAACTATCAATATTTGGCTATTTTCACTAAGAGTGCGGAATCTCCACTTTTTTTAACAACTCTGTAACTATCCTTTATGTGCACCGATCTCCTAAAGGTAAGATACAACTTATTTTTGTGTCTTATTCGAAAATAAATAAACATAGGAAAAAGGAATTTGAAGGAAATGTGAACTAAACAGTTCTTACTTGAAGGAATACAACATAGACACTTACATACATTCAAACACAAACGAGATTTACCATTAAAAGCACACTTGGCAGAAAAATCCCTTCACGGACAAAAAGTGGAGTTATTCCCTTTTCTTCCCTCAAGTTCAATTATGTCATCAGAAAATACCCGAGTGCACGAAATAGCACAACTAAAAATACAGGGTGGTTATAAAATAAGTATCTCTGTTTAGAGCTGTCTGTAGCTTGGAGGAATAATCCGAATGAAACCAAAAACGGTACATTCACTAATCGAGAAGGGGGAAGAAAAGTGAAATAATAAAAAATAATTACTATAATTGCCGACAGATGGCGCTTTTGAATGTATAATGTGTGATGCAAGAATAAAGAATGAAAGCGCAAAATCGGATGGCATACCTAGTTTATAGATGGTATGCAAACACGTGACTAAACGTCATTTTGTCGTCTGCTATACCTGACTTGGTGAACAAGTTTCCGAATCGTCCACTCAGTTTGAACAGAACAATCAGCAGCTAACCGCATGCTAGTCACCAGTTCTGGTTCGAAGCACGTCTGCTGCTGTTGTGACGTCACGTGCGTACCACCTATTGAAAAATGTTGCAGATACTATGATATTCTCAATTGTAGTGGCAATTTCTTCTTATAAGAAGAAAGGCACTGGTTAACTGCCCCCCCCCATATTCACGTAAAGCAGCTGAAGCGTTTGCGCTGTAGTTGAGAGTAGTTTTAAAAAAAGTTCGATATGGCAAACTAAAAGTGCGTTCAGACTAGCGTTTTTACCGTTCTTCTTGTAGCTAATGTCGCAAAAATCGAAAGCACAAAAAATCAGAGTATTCACACTCTGGACTCGAAAGTTTTGTAATGACGTATTCGCATCGGTTGGTGAAACGAAAAAGGGTTGAGTACGGTGCATGCGGGAAGAATGATTGATGATCCTTTCCCCACCTTGAAAACTTAACAAAAGAAGAGGGGGAATCGTAGGGACATTAGGGACGGATTTGGAAAGAACTTAAATCCCAGAAAGCTGGTTTTATCTTCGCTGGCTGACGTCATAACTAAGACCGATAGCTACAATAAGAACTCTAACGACAATAAGAACGTAGTCTGAACGCACCTTAAGAGACATTTCGTACCACGTTACTGGCAGAAATAGCCGCTTCTTGATCTTTTTGATGATTACAAAGGCGTTTTCAGGGGAAAAGCCATCTGTTGATGACTGTTGCAACTATTTTTTATTAGTCCATTCTTCTTCACCCTTCTCGATTAGTAAGTGTACTGATTTTGGTTTCGTTTGGACTATTTCCTTCAACTCCAAATAGAGATACTTATTTTATAACCCAACGGCACTTATTATTAGCATGCTCATTACCCAGACTATATTTCTAAAACACGAACACCACTCCAGATGTTCAGTCTCCTTTAAAACAAAATGCCTGTTATTAAATTTCAACATCTCTCTACCGCAAGTATTTTGTGAGCGTGGATTACACACAAGTGCCGTAAACGATGACCTCTTTCAGATTGTGTTAAGAGAGCCAGCCCAGTTACGAAATTGTTCCGAGAGCGTGTGTGTGGAATTAAACGTAATTATGAACTTATCTGCGAGTTTTGTTGAAATAAGCTTGCATCAGGAGCAAATAAGTTATTTGACAAATGTGAGCAGCAGTTTTGAGAAGATCAAATAAATTATGTATTACAACTTCAATACTTTTGTTTATTTTGATATTTTAATTTACCTCACAACTGAAACTGCCCAGTACTTTAAATAACCACAGTATTATTTCAAATAGAATTCCTTAGAAGTGTTAGCTTCGATCTACTGTTAGTGTTTAATAAACTTTCTGATTAATAAAGATTAACACCGCTAAACGACAAACATTTTTTGATGAAGTGTATTACATAATTTCATCGCATTTCTCAACTTTTTGTTTTATGGTGTTAATCGATTTACGCAATGAACGCCTCATATTACTCATGAAGTCTTACCCAACCCATACATGGAAGTTATTGGGCATAGGACTTTGCATCCGCAGTTTCCCATAAATGGCTTCAGCGATAAGTAATGGTCAAAATTATAAATTTATTTCATGCAATAAACTTGAGCATTTGTCAACGTAAACTTATAAATACATCTGTCATATCTGTCAGCATCATAAAGTTACTCTCGATTGAATGTCAGTTTAAGAGCCAAACTCTCGTCATTTGTGAAAAGTTTTGTTTTTCCGCTTCATTATGAAGAAATCTGAGCATGAGGCTGATCGAATGTTCTCAAATATGTACGGTGAGACAGCTACTGCTGAAAGAACGTGTCGTGAGTGGTTTCAACGTTTCAAAAACGGTGATTTTTACGTGGAAGGTAGGCAAAGCGGTGGAAGAAAGAAATGTTTTCGAAGATATAGAATTAGTGTTAAGACTCTAGTCAAAATGAAGAACAACTGGCACGATCATTGGACGTCACCCAAGCAATTTCAACTTTCAGTCATAAATGTATTACCACTTCTTTACCAAAAACATCGAATTTCGGGGTTAATGGTGGGGGAAGAGGAGTGTGAAGTTTTAGATTGTGAATTACAATACCAGCGTGTATGACGTCTAGGCATGGAGATTTCTGAAATTAGACGTGAGGCTTTCCTTCGGGGCCAAGAATCATTCGCCTGCATGGGTCTTCGAATGCGCATTGGGGTATTCAAACCTCTTAGCCTTGATCAAGTTTTTCCAAAACATTGTATCTCAAAATATAAACACACACGCACGCACGCACGCAAGCACAAAAGCTTTTATTCAGCATTGTTATCGTTACAAAAAAAACCAATTCATTTTAAAAGAGATATTCAGGGTGGCTATAATTAAACTTCCCCTATAAACTATATTCTGCAGGATGAGCCGATTACCACCAAATTCGTCATATGCATACGAGATGTCTTTGAAGGATCATTTTTACAAAGGTTAGTTCAAAAAATGTTCTCTAGGTGAAGCTTTGCATGGTTAATTGAGCCCAGAAAATGACCCAAACAGTTACTAAATGCTCAAAAACTATTGAGGAAATGTAATAGTTACTTGTAAATTTCAAATTAGCCGTTTCCATTGTTATATAGTTTTTTTTCTTTTTTATCCAAAGCGCCAATGAAAATTAGTGGACGACATTTTTTTAATTTCTTGAGCGCATCTCATTTATAGTCCATATACCAAATTTGGTTACAATCGTTCACGCGTTCTAGCTGTTTATAGGGGAAGATTAAAACCACCATGTACACTTAATATTTTGGGGCTGTTTTGTAAGTTTTAAACGTATGCATACCATTCAAACTTTTTTCGTAAATGTAACTAAATTTCGTCATAGCACATGAACATCAAGTCGGTCGGGAAAACACTACTATGCTTACAATAATTTGAAAAACGAAAATAAATTGTAATATTATTCTTTTTTTTTAAATGAAAATACGTCCTAAACTGTTACCGATCATGAACATTGATATTTAGTAATACTATGTCTCTAGAAAAGTCTTATTAAAGTTAACCATTTTCAATGCAGAAATGCTATTATAAAAATCTCATTAACTTAGTACTGTAAGCTTATTTAAGGCAAATAAATATTTTCAAGTAGATAAATAATAGTCATAATCACTTTCCGGCTCTTTTGGAAAGTGTTAAAAACGATGAGTTACGATGATATTAAATAAATATTTTGAACAAACGTACATTTTTTCATTTAAAATAGGTTTTAAAAGGACAAAAATCGTAGGGAGTTAAAATATTAAAATCCGAAAAATATTTCCCAGTTAAGTTCTCTTTTTCTAGGTAGGTCCAAAAGCAAAAAAAAAAAAAAAAAAAAAAAAATGCAAAATGACTCCAGGATTCGGATTTTTATTCATATAAAATAAAATTACATAAAGGTTATATGATAAAAATATTACTACATGATAGAAATATAAGAAAATTGGAAGACTTTTGTGAAAGTTCTGTACCTTAGCAGAATATTTCACTGAAGTAAAAGATAAACTACACATTTACAAGAGAAAAATAATTTTGTTACTGAATGAAAAACTTTTAATACATCTCAGGGGATTCAGTTAATTTAAATGTTTCCATAGGTAAAATAAAAATCTGTTGTCATATTCGGACTACAGTAGTAATGAATAAAGCTAAGAAAAATGTGCTTCTGCTTAAACTTAAATGTAACTTTCTATATAATTACTTTAATTTTGGTTCTTTATATTTAATGCTTCCTGTTTTGTGACACTTTTATTCCTGTTTTGTGACATTTTTGTAAATGCATTTCAATGTAAAATTTTAAAAATGGATTAAGCTTGAAAAATTTAAATAAATTACTTGGAAAAGCAAAAAAAAAATGCTTACTTAAAGACTTGAGCCAGTTTTAAAACGTAAATTTAATTTAAAATTAAAAAAAAAGCCATTTAGAAGTGAAAAAGTCTCTCTCTCTCTCTCCCTCCCTTGTATTACGTGTATTTTCATTGAATAATAGCGTTTACAAGTTTTTTTTTATCTCCACGATGAGCAACATTTTTCTTAATAGTTGCAGTTTATTCCGAAATAAGAAAAATGTTTAGTACTTTGCGCTTGATGTAAGAAATTGACTACTAATATTCATAAGTTTTTTCATTTCACGGCTCCGTAGAATATAACTTTTGCAGTTCGATCCTGAAACTTCAATACTTCTATTTATTTTTAGCTTCGACGACATTTCCAGTGATATTTTCCCTTCAGAATTTGAAAAGACAAAAAACTATAAAATTATTGTTCTTTTTTTTAAACTAAAAACAAAAATTGTTTAAAAGATATGAATGTTATAATTAATTAATGCACTATGCATTTAAAATCTTATTTAAAAAATTGCAATAAAAATAACATGCAGTACACAAATGAATAATCGATCTCGAATTATTTAAGCATTTTTCTAATTAATACTTTTAATCTCATATTTTTTTTCATTCGAATTATCCCGGTTAATTGACTTTTTTCATTTTTTGTGCATTACCTTATTTTTCAAAGAAATATCTTGAATTAATTTAAAATATTTTGTGCATAATATTTTTATTCAGTTTTCTACTCCTTTCAACTTTAATAAATTCTAGCCATGAACTTTTTTTCTTCAGTATTACAGTAATAAAATATTCGTTTTTGAGGAATGATATAAAAATTCACCAGACACTTAAAAGAAAATTCATTTAACCAGTTAACGTTCCTTTTTTAAAGTTAAATTCTATGTATTAATTTAATCTTATTTTAATTAATTTTCTGAAACTTTTTTTTCAATTTTTAATCTCTCCACAATTACTCCTCTTTAACTTCGAACTTTGCAGCCGAAAATCAAAAGTTGCTTTTAGTGCCGAATTTCTAACACTGCTGCTTAGTAATGATATTTTAATTTAATTTAAAGCTTCTCAAATCCAGATCATATACGAAATAGCTATTTATAATGCTTGACTAAATGTAATGAGATCTTTGCATGCTAACGAAAATATCACAGTACAGAGTGAACAGGAAGATTACATTATTTGAACATGATGAATAGATGATGTCAGAAAATAACAATGAAATACAATGTATATTAAGCTTCAATTATAAAACTTACGGTGGGGTTACATAATTTTTACTGTTTTTTAAACGAAGTATTTTAATAATTCATGTCCTCAACCGAGCTTAATTATTTTTAGAAAGTATTGCAAAATTTACTTTTTTGTCTTTCAAAAGTATGGTAAGTGTCTTTCGACTACAAAGCTCAAATTGAAAATAATAAAAATATGAGAACGTTAAGAACGATGTTCTAGGGAAAGCAACAGTTGAAACTTTAAACATTTATTTAATTTTATTTACAATATATATGTCATGGTTAAGGGATTAAAGCTATTATTAGTTATAATGACCGACAATTATTAATAATAACCCTTTAGGAGATTAATGGGATAAATAATGCACATTAATCCACTAGTTACTATTACTAATTACTAATGTAGTTTATTTAAAACGATTAATTAAGCATAATTATGAAAACGCCAACTGTAATGTATTTTTTGATAATTAGCTGTCGGTGGCTTTTCATAACCTAAAAAATCATAGATATTCGCTATGGTGAAACACCTCTAAAATACGCTACCAGTGGTTAAGCATTTTTTTAAAGTCAGCAGACTTTAAAAAAATCAGTTAGTCCAGCCGCTGCTGTGGGGAATTTAGCTCCAAAATTCTCTATTAGTCCTTTCCTTCTCTATAAAATAATGAGTTGTTTCCGCCACCATTGCAAGAAACCCGCCTCGAAAATATACCGACAGTGACCGTTTTCCTGATCTAAAAAAATTCATTTGTGTCTCTGGCCATCGATGGGGTTGAAAAGTCTGCTGTTAAGAGTCCTTTGATAACATTAAAAAAAACAAAAAACGTGATTCCGGCGGCAACCGCTGTGTATGTGGGAGGTAGGAACTCGAAAATCCACTAAAAGTGGTTTATGTGTTTAATTAATCGGTTGTTTAAACAATAATACTGACCAGTTAAATCGCAAGCTGATATTGAAATCATACTACACTGATTAAACTTCATTCGTTGTTATTAATAAAACCTGTTAATTCCATACATTCTGATAAATTATTCATTTAAACCGCTTATTTGGTAATTATTAATTATAGCCCATTAATGACATTAAACGATACATATATATATTTTGGGGGAGACATGGCTATGCTGTTCTATATTCTCAACCTAAATCTCATTTTTTTTTAAAAAGCTTAAATGTTTTTTGGGGGTAAAATTGAAGTGATATTGGGTAAAATTTTGTGTGATCAGAATTTTTAAATATCATGGTAATATGTAGGAGAAACACAAGAAAAATAACTGGGAATGTAACGCAAAGAATTCTGCTTTCAATGTATATGATATTAATGTCTCTATTTATTTGTTTTTATTAATAATTTTTACTAGGGTAAATAAAATAAAAATCATATACTATTGACGCCCCTCTCTTATCTACAGAGCAAAATTTTTACCTCCTCCATCAGAAAAGGATTTTTCAAAATTAATTTTTAAGGATTATCGCAGTTTTTTATAATTATTTAGTTATAAAACAAAAGTATTCAATTTGAGGTAAAATAATGAATATAAAATTAAAAGGGGGAGGTGATTTTTAATAATATTAGCAAATATAAAATTAATTAATTAAATTTAAAGACTTTTCAAAATAATTTTCTTCAAACTTTAGAACTTACAAATTGTGAAATTATTGATATAAAACAAATTTTAATCGAAGTTTAGAAATTATATAAACAATGCTAATACTTTCTAAGCACAGTGCCATTAATTAGCCATGTATTTACTTTTAATTAGCTATACAAAAGCAAATATATGCTTAGCACTTTATTTATTTATAAATATATACTCATTTTCTGTCTATTACTATAATCAGCTCTTAGCCTACATTACCGCGAAATTTCTCCCTAACAACTTGGTGGTGAAGGAGTAAGACTTCTCGAGCATAACCACAGTTCAGCCGCTAATGCATTTTCAAACACGCACACATCCTACTCGTCCAAAGTTTCTGCGTGCAAATTACTCCTTAAAAAGGATTAAGCCTAATTGAAGCCATTTTCCTAGTCAATTTCGTAGAATATTTTGACAGATTTTCTGATAAGTGCTCTTATGGTATGCTGATATAAATTCAGTGTTTTGCGTTAAGACAGGTAAGCAGTTTGATTAGAAAATGAATCCGCATTAGATTGTAAACATCTCAGGGAAAGCTTTTCTCGTGAAGAAATGCACCAATACACAAATGATTTTAAACAGTTAAAGGAACAATGTGAAGATGAGCGTAGAAAATCAGAAATTGAGAGTCCGTGATAAATGCATGCATAAGCATATTAATTTAAAAGTTTGTACTTGTAATAACTTGTATTTGCTTATTTAGCATTGATTTCAAGACTTGATTATCACAGGATAAAATAGTGCATGTTTTCAAGGTGCCCTTCAACATCTCTTATAGAACCAGAGCACGTTTGCTCCAGCCATTGCAGGGTCGCATAGTAATAAAGGAGAAATTTCCCTTCTGTTCACTTCAGTGTTCATCGTTCTATTGGAATTCCGTATCTCTAAAGACGCAAATAAAGAAATAAGAATATTAACGCTCGCCTAAAGAAACGTTTAACCACATATCTGTGCTGCCACTGAAGCTACTAAATTTGGTAACTAAAGGGAAGCAGCTCCCGATTCAAACTTTTTCCCAGGCCCAGGTTTTGACTCACATGTCTACTAATCGGGCATTAAAAGAACATGCACAGTATGATACTGAACTTTTACTTAACGGAATGTCTATTAAAAATAAATATAAAGCTTAGAAATACGTGCTTTTAGAAAAACGTACCTTTTAAAACTTTTACAGTGAATTTAAATTTGAAAGATATATTTAGACGACAATAAGATCAACAAGCAAGGAATCTACTAATATATGCAGTACGCATAAAATGATACAAGTTCATTCGTATTTAATAATAAAGTAAAAAAATTTGCTCAAGAAAAATATTCTCTTTCAGAATTTTCTTTTCATCTTCGTCCAATAACACTTTTTGGCAGATCCCATTTTCTGTCTCTATGGAAAGGATTAATCAACAAAAAAGGTTTGTGTTTCCACTGTGCTTTTCTCTTACTGCACACGCAATTTGTCGATAATATGTCTTTCTTTAGATCCGTTTTTCAAGTCTTGAATACAAATGGCTGGATAAATTGTGAGCAAAACAAAGACTATAATATTTCATGTATTCAGAATTTAAATGTGAAATGTGATGACTCATTTATTATAATTTATCATATTTGTTATCAAAGGAAGTATTTATGTTGTTTCCTTTTATGTTAGATAGATATGAACTACTTTCCGTGCTTTCAGCTAAGCTTTGTTATAACATAATTCTTATTTTTAAAGCTTTTTGGAAGAATTAAAAAAATATATAAATAAATAAATAAAGATGCAAAGAAAACAACACCGTAAAACGGAATGAATCAGAACGAAAATTTCTAGTTATAGAAATAAATTCCTCATAAATATACGCTAGGGTACGTTTAGTTACCATTTTTTTTTCTTTAGAAAGGTAATGTTATTAGGAGTTGAGAAATTAAGTTACCTTGTTGGTAACATTACTGACTTGTTGGTAGCATCACTGATCAGTCTTGTTCAAAAAGCAAGGCTGCAAATGGAACCCCCAAATAACCTCCCGTTTTCATCATCTCCAAAACCTTGCTTGTAAGTACAGAAGTAGTAGATAAATGACAGTTCTGCTCAGGGGCAGCCCATGTTAATTGTGGGCAGCCGTGGGCAACTGTATAACTGCGTTCCCTGGGCTGAGAGAGAGAGGGGGGCGTGGTCGGACCGGATGTGGGAGCGGAGAGGATGTTCGAAGGGTTGATAAGAATTTTTTTTCCTTTTTTTTCAAATAAGGGGACTTGTAATTTTTTTCAGATTGTGACATATTTTTGAAATAAGGGGACTTGGAAAAATTTTCAGACTTTAACAATTTTTCAAATAAGGATACTTGTAATTTTTTTCAGATTGTGACATATTTTACAAATAAGGGGACTTGGAAAAATTTACAGATTGCGATGCATTCTCTCATGAAAAATAAGGGACTTTAACATTTAGTATCAAAATAAGAGACTTTGACATAATTTTAAATAAGCTATATGAATTACACCTGAAATAAAAAATTTTATTATAAAATGAGGACCCACCAGCCGCCCGGTAGAATTCGTCTACCGCCTCATTTCAAATAAAAATTCTTACTGTGCCTTTCCCCATCACGCTAGCCTCGCATGAATGGAGACAGGGCGTAGCACAGAGGATGCGTTGTTGTTTTTGTTTCTTTAAATAATAATTAACTATGTGGAGCAAAGAAATGAACAACATCCCCAGGAGGCCTACAAACAAAAGAAATCTCCACACAGTATACTACTGCTATTCACTTGTTAAAATATATATATATATATATATATATATTTTTTATCTTTTTTATTTTTTTTTATTTTTTTTATTATTTTTTTTTTTTTACAAACACTCATAATGGCCATGAGCGAGTGTATGCACTCCATCCTCTAAAACATATCGCTTATCATCAAAAGCGCTTAGAGCTACCTTATTCTGACAAATACTGAATAGTTTGTGCTTCTCACTTTGGATTCGATAATTAAGTTCTTTTGTACCGTCTAAAGATTGTAAGCATCTATAATATTGCTCATGTGTTAGGCGTTTGCGTATGACATGACGTGCAACCCCCTTTGCAGTCTTTTTTTCACAGTCTTCAGTTAAGATGGAGTACATCTTTGCTCTTAACCCCACAAATTCAAGGATAGGTTTGCCATTCAACTCATCCTTGAAACATCCAATCTTCTTTTTGTTGATGTTGCTATAGAGAGGATGATCTTGCGGGTAATCTGAAGTGTCATAGATGTGGGCATATTGCTGCATATCTTGATAAACATCCTCCGTGAAAATTTCATACGTGAGAGAGTCAGTATCCGTGAAGAGCAGATTCGCGTTACCCCCGTATTGCTTTTTTATGACATTATAGTGGAAATCATACATTATTAATTTGCTGAGTTCTAAGATGCAGAACCCAGCATAGATGGGACGATTTAATTTTAAAGTTTTCTTGATGCGTTTCACTGCCACCAGATCTTCGTTAAATACTGTGAAACTTTGGAACGTTGGACAAGCCACTCGTTTTTCGGCAATTTTTTTGTTGTTTACCAATTCGAGATTTATTCTATTTCTAACGTTCTCCATGGTCTTGCCGTATACCGAATTGTT
The DNA here is from genome assembly GCA_038373885.1 of Cheiracanthium punctorium. Classification (NCBI taxonomy): domain Eukaryota; kingdom Metazoa; phylum Arthropoda; class Arachnida; order Araneae; family Cheiracanthiidae; genus Cheiracanthium; species Cheiracanthium punctorium. The sequence continues at coordinate 15,713 of JAWZYV010016608.1, read as the reverse complement.
CATGAGTTTGAAAAAATCTTTTTCAAACGTTGAAGTGGCGTGCTTTCTTTTTTCAGTATTGAATTCTATATACTTCTTTAACCATGGAGACTGATCAAATTGCAACACTTTATGAATTTTAGTAATTTTTAAGCCTAGTTGAGTATACAGTTGCAAATTTCTATAATGTGTAATGTAATTTTTTTTATCTTTTAAATTTGGAATTAATTTAGTTGAATTAGTATATGCTATATCTTTTATCATGAATATTGATAACATTGAAAGATCCTTAAGGGTGACAGTTAATTTCTCGGGAGCTAGGGGGTAGTCATTATGCGCATCATGCAGTTCTTGGGGATACTCCAAGTCCACTTCTAGTATGCAGCCTTGCGGTCCATCTGCAGGCATCGATAAAATAGCTTCAATATCAATGTCTTCAGGTGATACCCACTTAAAATTACCATGTGGTAAGCTCTGTACCATACTTGCCCCGTATAAATTGTTACAATCTAAATATTGTATGTATGAGCTAGGCTTTGAAGGGTCATAACCCTCTAAATACTTATTATTCGCCTGCGCCCAGCGTTTGGTGATGGTGGATATACCTCCTCGAATGCCCCTCTCGATAAACAGATGCATGTCTATGTCCGTGAATAACTCTAGGGGTCGGTGTAACATTTTAAGGGAAGCTTGCCATGCAAGTCCCGGAGCGGTCATGAGATGTGCAGCATCCAAGTCGTAATACTGTTTGCACAGCTTCCTAAAGTTTTGGAACACATCTGCCAACTGAAGGACATCACTTTTAACATACAAGTCGTGGTACTCTCCCAGATTCTGAATGTTAAAGGCTTGCCAGACTGCTTGAGCATGCGCATACTCTTCATCGGTAATGTTCTGATCGGATAAAGAGCTATAAAATGCTTCTTGAGGAGGTAGGCAGGTCTCATCGAATTTCTCAAAACAGGACATGTATTCGTAAGGGTAGACACCTTTTCTTAGCAGCAAATCTATATGTTGCGATATATTTTCCTTTAGAAGGGTGAACTTATCCTTGGGTAAATTGAAAACTAGCTTCTCTAAGGAGGTTGACATAAATTGGAAGCTATCTATGAATTGCAGGGAGACTTTGATATTTTTATACTTTTTGGACAAGGAGAAGGAAATATATTTTTCAATGTTAGTTGGAATAACATCGATTTGGTGATCTTTAAATTTTCCTAGTCCTTGCATTATTATATGGGTGTCATAGTTCTTGCTATTATGCAGGACCACGGGGATCTTCTTCTGTAAACGGTACTTTAAATTGCATTTATTATGCAAAGCCCCTCTGTAACGACCGGTAAGATGATCATGATCCCTTACACGATCATTACCTAACGACTTCTTACATAAAAAGCAGTTCACCGTCTTCTGAAAAGCCTGCTCATCTTGCGGGGACATCTGGATGGGAACGTTGGCTGTTAATTTAGCAGACAGTTCATCTTTTTCCTTAATCAAATTTGATAAAAAATGATCCACTGCATTGGGTCCTCTATAATATTGAATGGGCTTGTACGATTTACCATCTGGTCCTACAATGATATAAGCATATCCACATGCCATGTGCTGACTCTGCTTGTGGGTGAAGGACTGCCGAGGGTTCTGTTCTGCCGCGCTGATCGGGATAATTAAAGACTCAAAATCTGCATAAACGATATAGGGAAGAGGATGTTGATAGTGTTGTTTCTTAAAATATAACAAACTATCTTCTTCGGTAGGCATGTAAATTTTTTGTATTGCATGTTCCTTACAATACGGTATGTGTTCTTTTAAACTCCTCTCTTCCGTAAATCGATGCATGCACCGATAACAGTAATACATGCGACCATCATGTTTTGTGAGATCGCCCAATAATCTTGAAAAACTTCTAATGAGACAATAATGTTGAGTCTCTTCATTGGCAATGAGTAATAAATTAATGCAGTCTTCATCCTCTCGGTTTGAAATAAACAAAGGAAAGACTTCCTTTTCGTATCCGTATACGTTTATCCGCAAATTGTTCAGTTTTTCAATGAGAGGCATTTTTGATATGGGTACCGGAAACTGTACATTTCCCATCTTGATTTCCTCTTCGAAGGCTTCATAATGATGTATTCGTTCAGGATTTAGTGATCGATCGATATTCATCATGTGAGCAAGTAAACACCATACCAAACACTTTTGATCTTCATTTTTGATATTAACTATTGCCTTCTTAGCTGCAAGTTGAGGGGGGAGGGGGATGTAACTGCTCGCCGCTAAAGGATGGTAGACTGCACAACAAAGCTCCAACTTTAAAATTTTGTGCAATACCCAACCGGAACCTCTCTGTGTGAACTCATCAAAAGACTTCTCGATTTTTTCTTGGGCCTCTTTGATATGCCCTTCGATTGTAAAGGGTGCAAGCTCAATTAGACTTTTGCACCGGAAGTGGCAAGTGATTATATCTTCCTCAACCTCTTGGCTTATGCGCGACATCTGCACTTTTAATACCGCGTACCACTTGATGGGATTATCTTCTAGTTCCTCTTGCAAATACTGATGTACTTTAGGTGAAGCTTCCTCAAAAAACAATTTTAAATCCGCTTCATTCTCTTCGCTAGGCTCTATCTCGTGGGATGAAAAAACATCGAGAACCTTACTATTTTTCTTCGCCCGCTTTGAATTAGAAGTGGATGGACCTGCCTTGCGTTTTTTATGGCTTACGCGGATATGCTCCTGTAGTTCAGTTTTTAGTGAAAATTGCAGGGGGCACTCGCTACACCTAAATCCTCTAGAGTGTATTTTAAAATGCCGATTTAAATGATATTGCCTGTCAAAGGTCTTATTACAGACTTCACATGTAAAGGGTTTAATGTCAGCATGGATCTTCATATGTTGAGTTAAATTTTTCTTCAGAGTGAAGGATTTTCCACACTGGTCGCAGATCTATAAAAGATCCAAAAAATGCGACTTTAGAATACTTATTTAAACCTACATACAATAAACCTACTAGAAAAATACCCTAACCAATGTATGAATTGTACCCTAGTAAATAAATACAAGTAACCTATTTCGTACCTTAGACTTACCATACTTTTTAACATAAAATACACAATAAAAAAACAATCATACCTTAGAATATATTCAATAAAAACCCAATCCTATCAACACCAAATTTTTTTTAAACCATAAACACATTTTTTAAAAGTAATCAACTTAGAAAAAACACATTTTTAAATAAACAACGCTAAATTTTTTAAAACCATAAACACATTTTTAAAAGTAACCAACTTAGAAAAAAAAATATTTTTAATTAAATAAAGCTAAGCGTATCAACGCTAAATTTTTTTTTAAACCATAAACACATTTTTTAAAAGTAGAAAAAAAATATTTTTAAATAAATAAAGCTAAGCGTATCAACGCTAATTTTTTAAAACCATGATATGCATTTTTAAAAAGTAGAAAAAAAATATTTTCAAATAAATAAAGCTAAGCGTATCAACGCTAAATTTTTTAAAACCATAAACACATTTTTAAAATAAATAAACACACCAAAATTTTTTTTAAACCATAAACACATTTTTTAAAAGTAGAAAAAAAATATTTTTAAATAAATAAACACAGCGTATCAACGCTAAATTTTTTAAAACCATAAACACATTTTTTAAAAGTAGAAAAAATATACAATCGATTTTTAAAATAAGCGTATCAACGCTAAAAATTTAAAAGTATTCACACCACATGAACCCTAAGTACTTTTTAATATAAACATACCTTACTAAAAATATATTTGCAGCATGCACACATTTTTATCATTTGAAATAATTACCTAAACTTAAAAAGTGCAAGTGCACTAAACATACAAATTTTTAAATATCCCTTTACACTCAACTCTTATTAAAACATGAACTGGAAGTGATCCAAACACACATGTCTTTTACTTAACTCAAAATGTCTGCGTATATAAACATAGTACTAATTAAATATAAAAATACCGATTTCACTTAAACAGCATTACATAATAAAATTTCATTATTTATTTACGGATTGAGCATAACGCTAAAAATCTGATGTATAGTAAAAGTGTTCTAAGTACTTTTTAATTTATGTCATTAATACACTCAATCTTACTGAGTACTTATTATCAGAACATGAGACACAAAAATAATCATCCTTCTAATAAAAGTATCAATTTTACTTTGCATCGTTTTTAAATAAATATTGAATAACCTCTTATTTTTAAATACACTGTTACGATACTTTTCTTTAAAATATACTTTAAAATAACACTTACGTGACCAGTAGAGGGTCCCGCTTGTAAATCACTAGATGCCTCTTGAGCATACGAAGGTCCAGGTTGAGGCTCTAAATCATCAGCTTTAGTGGCTTCGTCTATAATTCTGTTGAGCTCATCCATTGATATGCCTAATTCATTCAACTGAAATATATATAAAAAATAGAATTAGGTTATGGCAACATAATACTTTATTCATTAAACAAGCTTTTCATTACGCTAATAAATACTACTTAATTACCTAAACAAACTTTTCATTACGCTAATAAATACTACTTTATTAATTAAACAAACTTTTCATTACGCTAATAAATTAAATAAACAAACTTTTAATACTACTTAATTACCGAAACAAACTTTTCATTACGCTAATAAATACTACTTAATTAAATAAACAAACTTTTCATTACGCTAATAAATACTACTTAATTAAATAAACAAGCTTTTCATTACGCTAATAAATACTACTTAATTAAATAAACAAGCTTTTAATATTACGCTAATAAATACTTCTTAATTACCTAAACAAGCTTTTCATTACGCTAATAAATACTACTTAATTACCTGAACAAGTTTTTCATTACGCTAATAAATACTACTTAATTAAATAAATAAACTTTTAATTATGTTATTACCTAAACAAGTTTTTATTTAACGAATTGCCTAAACACAAGTTTACACGGAATAAAACTTATTAATAATAGCGTGCGTGAAATCTAAGCTTTAAACATATTAAATGTACTAGAAACATTCAACCTAACAACATAAGCTCACTTTTAAAAATGAGTCTAAATAATACAACAAAATTTAAAATAAGCTCATTATATTGTTAAATAAAATAAAATAAAAAAGAAATGTACTTACTTTCTCGTCTGAAAAATCCAAAGTGTTATTCACTGAAGAAGTCATTGTCGAATACAACTTTGCTAAAAAGTTTTTAAAGAAATAAAACACGTCTTGATAGTATGAGAGCTGAACAAAAATTCGTGCACACTTCGTGCCTTGAATAGAATAGAAATGATCTCCTTATCTGCTATCCTTATAGTAGTAGAGGGAGATAAGGAACCCTCCCGTTGACTCAATGAGCATTGGTCATCTTAGAACTGCTCACCTTTTCTGATAAGCCAATGTGTGAAGATTAGAACCTCCCCATGACTCAATAAACATTGGTCATCTTTTCCCACCTTTTCTGATAAGCCAATGCTACCCTCGCTTAGGCACGTACTGTCCTTTCAGAGGTTAAATGTGATAGATAAGACTACCCTCGTTCGCTGATTAGCCAACGATTCCCTACCCCTCGCTACGTCATGTACTGTGCATTCAGAGGGCAAATGTAATAGATAAGCCATTTCCAGTTTAAATTTCTATGAGATAGGACGCAATTTTGTTGCTCTTGCTTTATAGTTTTGGAAAGCGTTTTAAAGTTCAAAAATGACTTCTTATACCGAGAATCAACTAAATTTTGATTATACTCCAGAGTTTTATACTCAAAGTGATGCAGATAAAATATTCAACGAGCTATTGGAGTTGCCATTTCAACCGCTCACTCTGCAAATTTCGGGTAAACAATATACCCCCAATCGCAAGGTGTTAGCTTTCGGGGATGATGGATTAAGCTATGAGTTTTCAGGAGCATCTGTTGAAACTCATCCCTGGTGCCCCCTTCTACAAAAGCTGCGTGATGATGTGCAAAAAGTGACGAGTCAACAGTTCAACTACGTGCTGCTGAATTATTACCCAGACGGGACTTCAAAAATTGGACATCATAAGGATAATGAAAGCAGTCTAGACCCGTCCGTGCCGATTTGTGTGCTAAGTTTCGGTGCTCAAAGAAGCATCGAATTTAAAAGACCGAATTGCGATATGGTGTCTATTCAGCTTGCTCACGGCTCCCTCTACCAAATGAAGCACCCAACGAATAAATTATTTACGCACGGAATACCCGCTGAACCTGACGTTAAAGAATCCAGGATTAGCGTGACTTTTAGAAAATTAGTGCCTTCCACTCGTAAACGTAAATTAAACTCTATTACTATCCCTGCTCAGAAAAAGAGTAACGTGGAGGACTCTTTTATACCCAGCGGTGACTGGTTGGAGCAACTCTATGAAGAGAGGAACAGTCTTCTCAGCTGGTGGTCACTCGAATGGGGTATGTTTATATTGTTATACTGTGATAAAGAAAAAGGAATTCGTCTGCATATTCGCGAGTGTAACTACATAAACGAATATGAATGGTTTCCTACCAAAAGAGGGATACTTATGCTGCCTCAAACTTGGGCTGAACTAAGTGACAAATTAACGGATTTCAATTTGCATTATTCTAATACCTCGTTTATTGCTAACAATCAGTTAGCTGTATTTAGACATGACGAGGAATATTGCGTGCTCCAACAAATTTTTCGAAATGAGGATGTGTATTCTTTAAAACCATCATGTGCTAAATTGTGTGAAAGCCAAATATTAAAATTAAACGAAATTTCACCAACAATAACGCAAATTCTTGTGGATATTCTTTTTACTGTGTACTTACCACAACTCTTATGTGTAAATTTGACACCCTGTCAGCAAGACATGCATGACAGTGCTTCAGTGAGCAAAGAGAACATTTATAAAGAATGTATACAAGAACTTCGATTTATTGTAAATAAACTCTTTTCGTGTGAAGGGTGTAAGATAAACTCACCCGGACAAAACAGACATTGCTGTTTACAGTTGTCCGATGCGGACAAATTTCATCGCGTTGGTAAAAAGTGTTATCTTTACCTGAATATGCATACTATTGCAAAGACATTAAAAGATCAATATTGTAAATGCAACTTCAATAAGGAATTTTTCAACTCGCTGTGTGTAAAGGATTATATGCAATTTATTGAAAGTGAGTTTAAATTATAGTATGTAAAAATAAATGTGTTGATTTGTACCTAATTTGTTTTTATTTCTGTGTATATGTGTCTATTTATTTTAAAATCTTTACTAAAATAATTTTTAATTCATCTAAAAATAATGTTTAATAAGAAAAGTATTTTAATTTATCAAGAAAAAAAATTAATCCAGTTTAAATATTTTCAAATGTTTTTATTTTTAAGTACTTAATTTTAAAGTGCATGTATTTTTAATCTATATCAAGAAAAAAAATTCATCCAGTTTAAATATTTTCAAATGTTTTTAAGTGCATTTATTTTTAAAAGTGTTTTTAATTTATCAAGAAAAAAAATTAATCCAGTTTAAATATTTTCAAATGTTTTTATTTTTAAGTACTTAATTTTAAAGTGCATTTATTTTTAATTTATCAAGAAAAAAAATTAATCCAGTTTAAATATTTTCAAATGTTTTTAAGTGCATTTATTTTTAATCTATATCAAGAAAAAAAAAATTAATCCAGTTTAAATATTTTCAAATGTTTTTAAGTGCATTTATTTTTAATCTATATCAAGAAAAAAAATTAATCCAGTTTAAATATTTTCAAATGTTTTTATTTTTAAGTACTTAATTTTAAAGTGCATTTATTTTTAAAAGTGTTTTTAATTTATCAAGAAAATTTTTTTTTTTTTTAATCAGGAGCTGACTTAAACTAAAATAATTTTAAAATGTTTTTAATTTATCAAGAAAAATTTTTAAACTATTTTTTATTTTTTTTTATTTTGAAACGTTTACTTATTTCTTTAATTGTAAAATAATTTCTAAAAGTAATTCATTTTTAACATATTCAGAATTATAAAGGGGATACCTTAAAACGTATAAGGTTTTATTCATGCATGTTGTATTTAAATGAGTGTCTTAGAACAAATAAGGTTTTATTCAAGAAATAATTTTTCTTGTGGGGGGTAAATATTATATCCCTCTTAATTTGAATATCTCTTTGCATTTAAAAAAAAAAATTACAAAGTAGCAATATCTTGCATCGCAGGAAATTGTGCTGTTTGATAATATTATCTATTACAGATCATTTCCTGTTTTAGCAAGTAAGATACACAAAGTTAGTTTATCTCTCAATGCAAATCATTTCCTGTTTTACCAAGTAAGATACACAAAGTTAGTTTTTCTCTCAAGTAGATAAATATATTTTAATTTGTTTTACACTTAGTACATTTCCTGTGAAACAGGAGAAGTAAACTAGGATACGTTATATCAATAGTTTGATTATCAGAGGATGTAGACACATGGGTTATTTACAGTTGATTACTATTTCTGTGCTTTACGTGGGAAAAAGACGATAAACAATTTAGAAAGAATCAAATATTTTATTCAAAATCCCACTTTACATTTTCTAAAGACTTCCGCTTGGAAGGTTTCACATTTTCTAGTCTACGTGATTTTACAGGTGGATTGCGTTTTACAGGAGGCTCCGTTTTAATAAAAGCATGCTGATTTTTTATAAAATGTCTAGGAATATTCAGGTCTTCCATTGCTTTTAAAAATATGTCTCTGCCACTAATGTCCGTTTTCCTTCGTGTGGTGAAAATCATATTGAACAGGTCAGCCACATTGGATGAGGGAATGTTTTCATTTTTATACATGAGTTGTCCATTTTGATCCCAGTGTAGTACACTCGGATTTCTTTTTAACAATTCCAATAGAGTTGATGCCTGTCTTTTCATTGAACCAGGTACAGAATTTAAAATAATGTCGTCATAGGGATTTTTCTCTTGCTGTATAATTTCTTCTTGCGGTTGCGATGAAGCAGCTGGTTGTACACGCCATGATGAATCCGCTTCTACATTAAGTTGTACAGGTAATGATGAATTATAGTTTTCCATGTTTAGTTTTTTTCTTAAAAGGGCATAATATAGTTTCACTTTGTCGTGCTCACTTTGACGACTATTCAATATTTTCATCATTTCTTTATCAAATTCACTCATTTGCTGTTCCGTTGGCACATGTCTGTTCAAAACCTCTTCTGGGACGAGAGCATACTTCTTTGCAAACTCCATTCAGAATCATGAACGGGGTATGAGACTTGTAAGTACCGACAGGGCAGCAGGTAATAAAATATTTAAAAATCCTCCTTTTTGAACAATTAGCTTACGTTTAACATATAATGGGGATTTAGTAGCAAGCTTTCGTAGAGTATTCTTGTGTTTTTTTAAAGAGGTCTTTTGCTTAGGGGAAAGCGGAATGTTTCCTTTTAATAAATTAAGACTACAGTTGCAGATTAATCGGATACAAGAGTTTGGGAGCTTTTTTAAAAGACTTTTTCGTAATTTGATAGGACAAATTTGTAAAAGTTGCAGGCGATTAAGATCCTTTTTGCATGGTGTCATCTTGCAAACTAAATAAAAATTTCAGAATGTTTCTATTTATACATTTTTCAACTGATACACATATTGTATCTGATTGGGTAAAATGTTGGTGCGCAAACGCATTTTTTCATCAGTTTGAGGGTATAAATCAATAAACAAGTATGAATAGGGTTTTTTAGTCGCGTCTTCGTAGACTTCTTGAAAAAATTTTAAATGTCTAGGGAACAATTGCCTTCCCAAATGTGTTATCTGAGACATATCTCTACGATTCTTAAAAAGTACAAGGTAATGTGCGTTCAAGGTTATCTCCCTCATTTGGGAACCTTGGTGAAAAAAGTTTTGTGTTATAAAAATAACACTTATATTTAAATGATGCGAACCTCTCGTAAAAAGTTGACATATGTTTTTACTGTTTCCACATTCATGCATTAGATCATCTATTATAAATAATGTATTATTTCCTATGTATTCTCGATAATCAGATGGAAGCCCTTCTACAAAAGTTACACCCTCTATCTCATCGAACAAGCTTTGATATATTCCATAGAACCATACTATTTTATCCGGTACTTGTGAAAACATTTCCCGTTTGAAACTGAGTAATTGTTTCGTCCAAAAACTTTTACCACTTTGCGTGGCACCGCTTATAATCAAATTACACGGGGTTTGCAAGACTGGAAAATCCATTGTGAATGAAGACAGACACATGGTGAGTACTGTTTAAATAGTTTTTTTATTGATAAAAGTTCACATAAACATGAAATCGTTTGGCGACAAAATTATACACTAGTTTGTCATTACATATACTTTTTGGTACAAAAGTAGACACAATTTGATTTAATGTATGACCTTTGGATTTACAATAAAGATAATATGTACAGTATTGCCCACAAACAGCTGTAACATCACTTTGTAACTTGAGTCGGTTAAAGTTTATATTGGGATATCTCGATGCAAAGTCTAGAATAGGTCCTTTAAAGGTTTCCGGTGCATTTCCGTAAGAATCAAAGAACTCAATCTGGATAGGCGAATGTAAATAAAAAGCAAGCCAGTGACTTCCTTGTTGAGTAGATCGATCAACATTCACCACGAGAGAGGCGGGGTACTTTGAAATTTTTTCGGGTAACTCGTCACTCGCATACACATCCAAAAAGTGCTTTTTTGTAAAGGGATCCGTAGAAAGTACTTGTCGCAGCTGAAATGTATTCATTCTTCTTCTCAATTGGGGTAGTCACATAAGACGTGACGCGATTTTGAAATTTCAATCACGTTTTCAAATTCAGCATAAATAAATACGGAGATGGTCTTGTTCAAGGCTTTGGCAAATTTAATTTCTAATCGTAGATTACCTTGATGTTGCAAACTTAAATGAGGTCCATCACAGAGATCCGCGGTCAAGTCGAAAGCATAGAGGGTGTGGCCTTGTGCAAATTCTTCTCGGGTTAAAAATATACCCTTATCTTGATTAAAACTCGAAAATAGACGATGATAAGCACGTATGTAACTTTCGTTTTCAAAATTTAACTCTAGTGCTTTGCTGGGCAAGGGGTTCCCGTCTACAAATATGCTTAAATAGGTAACGTCACAGTCATCAAACAAAAACGGATTTAGGTTATATTGTCCGCTCACTGCAGCATTATCCAGACATCCCACAATCACACGTTTGGGCATGACTCCCAGAAACACATTGTCTTGTAAAAAAGACCAACTGCCTGCAGAGACAGAATACAACTTGCACATAACTCGATCAATGGGATATTTAGCTGAAGTTTTCTCCAGAGCTTTTGCATGTCCGAGTGAAACACCGGGACTCACTTTCACTTTTCTAATAAACAATGATGCATGCTCTAATATCACGTCATATTCATTAGCTGTAGCAGACATCAAACAAAAATTGGGTTTGCTGCGCGTCATTTTTATCTTTACATCCACCATGTTCAGTAAAAGTCTATTTTGCTGGAAAATATCGCAGTGCAATTGGCCAATCATATCTAAAGTTTTACTCTTAGAAGTTAGGTGATAGCGTTTTTTGAGTCCTTCGTTTGCATCGGTCGTAGCCGTGGGATCGGCTGTTGCCAGATTCGTATCCTTGTAAAAACAGGAACAGGAAAGTAAGCTTTTCTTGGCATCTTCCCCATAATTCATTAAAGTTTCGATGTAGGCTCTGTACGGGTAAGTATTGCTCGATGTCGAAATCACTCGCTCATTCAAACTAACGTCTACTTGCGAAAAGAGGGCATGTAAAAATAAATTAACAGGGGCCACGGCATCCTTTTCGTCCAGGTCGGCACCACCCGACTTTACAATTTTTACTTTCACGTAGATGTGAGACGAAGAGAGGTCTAAATATTCTTCTCCGCTTCCAGATATGTTAAATTCTACAGGTCCTCCATTTTGTATGTTGGCAATAGGGTGATATTCAACAAACTGTCCTTTTTCGATAGCCGTTTGAGTAGGGGGCATCACAAATAAGTCCAACTCGGATTTAGCGCAGGCTACCGAGTCCTTGTGAATTAAACCGTACATGATTAAGCAAAAATATCGTGACCTTTCACCTTCTTGGTTCGTCTACGACTGACGTTTTTCACACGTCGCTTCCTCTTTTTATTGCGTCCAGATCCAATCATCGATTTCACTTTAGCTGCTGCTTTGTCGGTGAGCTGCTTCCCTGCTTCTTTCATGCGTCGTCTTGCGGCTGTTTTAAGGTCATCGCCCTTAGATACGTCATTCAAGATATCCACTCCGCTGTTAAATAAATGTCTACCAATAGTCTTTGCACCGCTCTTGAGCATCGGTACTGCTGCTCTAAAAAATGATCTAAAAAGACCGCCAAATCCGTATCCTTTTTGAAATGGTGCTCCTTGATAAAAATTAAGTCCATTGCCAGACTGATGCGTATAATAATCCTCAAAGGATTTTTGGCAACACTGATAAGGCACATACATTTTCAAGAGAGGTATTTTTGCCTAAAATGAAGTTTAACGTACGAGCGTCCGCGTTCAAATGGCACTAATTCACCAGTGTGGGTCCTTATAACGATTTCGATCGTCTGAAAATTTTTTCTCGAGAGCGGTATATAGTGGGGGCGATCAAACTGGGCACTGATTACTTCACCGTCCTTCCCAGTCACATTCACAATACGCAATAGCGGTGCTAATACATCGCCTACGATCTGCGATTCTATTATATCCGAATACACCATCAATGTCCTGTAATGAGCACACGGGTCTGCAACATATGGGCTTTCCGAAGTCGTTTCAGTGTTTTCTTCAAAACATTCAATTTCGCAAGGATCAAAACCCAACAGTTGAGATAAGCCAGGGTACAAAAAAACTCTAGCCTTGTTTTTCACTGAAATGCGCACGCGCTTTGTTACGTTGTTATATTCAAAAAATATTTTATTTTCAATATCTTTAATGCGAATGGCGTTTAAAATTTCGTAAACAGAGTCATAAAATCCGGGGGGTACGCGTCTACCTATTATTTTTCCGTCGCCTAAATCAAATCCAATCAAATTATTTTGAGCATTCACATTATACCAGGTATGCGGATACATAAATTCCGCTAAACCTACCTCCCATTCGCCGTTTAATTCAATGGGGGTTGGTAAACGCGTGATAAAATGAGAAATTTTATTCTCGGGAAAGTAGTTCATAGAGCTATCGCTCGGTAGTGTTAGATAGAAATTCATCTTTACAAATGTCGTTTCGGTACTATGATTCCTCTATTTATAGTGCAAATATATTTTCGGAAGGTATCCATACATTAAATTTTTGGGGGTAACCTCTGAATTTCACAAAGTATTCTACACGTCCTCGACGTGTTCGCTTTTTTAATACTTTTTCTATATCAAAGTTTTCCTTGGGGTGTACTTTTTGAAGTTCTTGAGCATAAAACGTTCCCAGAATAGGTTCGCCCATCAAGTCCTTGATCCGGTACACTGGGGGGTCTCTTGCCACACATTCCGTCACGGTAAACAGTTCTTCCGACCAGTTGGTTTCGTAACCTTTCTCAAAGGTCAATTTATGTTTGGATACGCGTACTGTATCCCCCATTTTAAAAACGCAGGGCTTTTTTGGGATGTTTTCCATATCACCGTATAGGGTAAACCACACATCCTGCTCATTAGACTCTGTCACTTCTGCAGGCGCTCGTTTAATACTCGAGTGAAAGGTGTGATTGTAGCTGTGCACCAATTGGTCCAAAACGTCTATATAGCGGTAAGTTCGTTTACTCGTGAAATATTTCCACATTTTTGTTTTCAAAGTACGATTAAACCTCTCTACAACGGACGCCTTTGTATTATTGTACGTCGTGAAAAATCGCACGTTTTGTTGCTTTAAAAAAGATTGGAACTTTGCATTTTTAAATTCGGTACCTTGATCCGTCTGTAAAAGTTTAGGTTTACGCTCCGAAAAGAAGGAACGGAAAGCATTCACAATATCCTCTCCCCGCTTCGATTTAAGGGGGGCCACAAAACTATATTTTGATAGGACGTCTGTACATGTCAGGAGGTATCGGTATTGATCGTTGTACTGTTTTAAATTTTGTAGATCCACTAGATCCGCTTGCCACTGATGATCTTTCGCATAAACAATTACTCGATTTGTCGGGAATTTCCTGCGCGCCGGTCTGTGAAGAGTGTATGCGTCCACCCCTTGTAACCAATTCCGAATCTGCGGTTTGCTTACTCTTCCTCGAGCAGCACGGTATAAGGCATTTACACCACCAAAACTCGCCTCGTGAGCTGGGTCGTGATACGCTTTCTTCATTGCAGCATAAAATATGATTATTCGTTATATTAATCCTCAATCGCATATTCATCACAGAGAAAACGTTATGTTTCCCGTTTCATTTAAGTGTAAAACAAAATCAACCGCAAACTTATCACTTCCGGTAAAACTATAGATGAGCGCCAAAATTATACACATACACATATACATGCATGTCACTCCTACAACTTCACTCGACCAATTCATTTTCAAAACTAAAGTATAGCACAATACACCTACAATTTTATACCTGAAGGATTCTCGGCCTATGAATCATTAGCCTATGAATTCTTTTGTAGGTTGTGCGTTCAAATTTGAAAATTTTTTTCCAAGTCCCCTTATTTTAAAAAATATGTCACAATCTGAAAAAAATTACAAGTCCCCTTATTTGAAAAAAAAAAAAAAAAAAAAAAAAAAAAAAATTCTTATCAACCCTTCCAACTTCCTCTCCCCACATCCGGTCCGACCACGCCCCCCTTCCCCGCTCAGCCTAGGGAAAGCAGTTATACAGTTGCCCACGGCTGCCCACAATTAACATGGGCTGCCCCTGAGCAGAACTGTCATTTATCTACTACTTACAGACCTTTTCGTATTCTGGACATAATAGAAGATATTTTTTATACAGCATATGCCTATACAACAATATGTCGTATTAGAATTTATAAATTTCTGAAACTGCCTCGTGAAAAATGAAGAATTTCTTGTGGTATCGTAGGATTAAGATTTACGAGATGTATTGGGACATATTATGCTTCAATTGTTAGACTTTAAAAAAAACGGGGGGAAAACTCAATAAATTATTAACAAGATCATCGTCTGAAGATTTCAACCACAATTTTTGTATTCAAGACATCGACAAAAAATTCAGGTTTTCTACAACTAAATAGGACCGAAGTTTTGGAATCCCAGAAAGTTCCCGAATACTGAACGCATAAGCTCATTAAGATTTCCTTGTCGTTAAAATTTATGAAAAAATTTATGCATATTGTATGTGCCTGTTACCATAAGACTACGGATACGGATGCGTAAGAAAATTTTACAAAAGGATTCGCCATACCCGGAGATTTCAAGAAAAGGAAGGCTGTGTTCCTTCTGGAACTATGTGTTACTTATACAGTAAAGCACCGTTTATACGTTTATCATTTATATGATTTTTACATTTATGCGTCGCTTTCGTGAAAGCCTGATTCATTCCTATTCTTTTTAGTGCAAAAATGCTTCGTTTATACGACGCACAATGGCACAATTTCGGTTATACGTCATTTTTACCTTCCTAAACTCAGAAAAGTTTCTGTCTCAGTCATTATTTTTCCAATATAGAGTGAAAATTTTCCTAGAGAGAACGTCTAATAAGGCATCTAAGGAGGGATTTACCTTTTAGCACCTTACTTTAAACACTCAGTCGACTATATTGAAGCAGCATTTCAT
>JAWZYV010016607.1:0-113252 GCA_038373885.1 Cheiracanthium punctorium | reverse complement strand
GCAACATTTCGAAATTAATTCATATAAGGCATCAGACGTCATAAAAAAATCACTTTATTTGTTTTCTTTAGGAAAAATAATGTAAAGAGAACTGCAACTCTTTAGGTGGATTTCAGTAAATGCAAACTTTTTGAGGATGAGTGCACTCAGCATACGTGACAAGTCACACACGCAGCTAAAAAAAAAAAATAGACTAAAAACCACCCACTCCCAACCTATAATTTTAAAAGCAGCGAAGGAAGTTTCTTAAGTTATAATTTTAGAAGCAAAATAACCAGTTTACGATTGTATGGATGGATTCCTTTTGGGTTTTTTTCCGCTGAAAGCGAAATTTTCAGCGGAATTTTACCAATTTTCAACAGAGTTTATGCTCCTGTCGTCATTACCGCAGTTTGCAGTGTTTTAAGCCACCAGTGCATAGAATCCAATAGAAGTGAATCCAGGTTCGTTTCGTGAAAAACCCTGAACCTGAAGACTGTGTCAATCCAAAACGTTTACCTGCTTTTTATTTATTTATTGTCCAGCTGAGGTGAAGATCTACCAACGAGCAAGGACTTCGTCAACTTTGATTTAGACGTTTTGCTTCAAACCGCATGATAAACCTTATACTAATGCAGCCTCAAGTTATATTTTTCTCCATCCCTTCCGCTTTTACCATCATAAAGAATAGATTGCCAATTTCTACTTAACTAATAATACTATTACAGTTTCTACTACTACTAACCTATAATTTATGCTTACATTTGCTGCTCTTCTTCATTTTTTTCTGCAAAGCAAATAAATTAAATAACCTAAAAAAAAACCTTTTGTAATGGTTTTTAAGGTTACTTTGAAGCCTATGTCTCAAACGCATAGAGCATCACCGTTTTCAGCGGCAGATCCAGATTTTTTTTTTTTTTTTAGGCGGGGGGGAGAGGGAGGGACTAAATTTTAAAAAAGGCTTATTTCGCCCAATTAAAATGTACTATAAATCAAATTTTTAGTCTAAATCAATGCTTTTGGGAGGGGTTAAGTTATGAAATATGATCATTTTAGCTATTTAAAGTGTATAATAAAGCAGAAAGTTACCCTTTAGCAATCTCTTTTGGGGGGCTGAAACCCCCTAGCCCCTATCCCGGATCCGCTACTGACCGTTTTCACCATGTTTCTCCTTGTTTTGATCGGTACACATTTTTTCTTTAATTCAATAATTTTTTTTCAACGCAAATATCATGAAATTGTACACATTGGTTTACCCTGTAGATCAAAATTAGCCTCACAGACTCGCCTTCAAATTAATTTTTAAATGCTTAGGCTTTAAAAAAAAAGTTGCTTGGCGTGAACTGCTACAAAATCTACTTAATTTAAGCGATGTTGTCCGTCTTCATATTTTTCTTTAAAGTAAATAAATATGATAAAAATCTCCGTTTTTCAATTACTAATAGTCACTCCATCATGCATCTACTATAAACTGTAACACAGAGACAAGATCTTTTTGCAAAAATAACAGTTTTATAAATGTTTTTCAAAAGAGAAGAAGAAATAAATAAGTAATTTTTAAAAATCTAAAAAGAAAAGGGAGGAGAAAAAAAAAACCCACTAAAGCTTTTTTAAAGTGAAAATATCACGGCTATTCACTATAGCATAACTGAGAATGAAGGCTTAACATTCATCATAAATTTTTTGTCTTCATTGTCCCTGCGGTGATTACACCAACGGAAAATAAATAATGAGCCGGAGTGAAAAAGCCCCAGTGACGATAAGAGGAATTTGGTGGTTTTAATTATTCCTAGGAGTTGGCCACCACTCCTCCACTTTCCCACCCTCCGTTTACGCATCCCTTTAGTTTTAGTTTTAGCTTTTATTTTTTCTCTCTCTCTCTTTTATTTTCTTTTCCGGAATGCTTGCTTCCCTTTTCTTGCGAGAGGCTTTTAATGAAATAGCATCTTGCGAGTGAATTGTCCCGAGGCTGAGTCCAGCGATGATGCGGAATGGAAAACACCTCGTTCCTCAAGCTGGTCATCAATAACTGGGAACGCCGTTCGAAAGGGGGCCGGGTAAAAATTGAGGGACGGGAAAGAGGATAAGTGAGACGAGGGCTGAATGCTCCGTTTCCATTAATTTGATTATTCTTCATTTTCGAGGAGGCTACGTTAAGAGAACTTTAATATACGTAAGATTATTTTATTGCTGGCTTCTGCTCACTGTATGATTAATGTAAAAAGCAATAACAATGTATAATTATTTGTTTGTTTGAATTGCTTAAGGTAAAGTTTCTAGAGGACTATCTGCCATGTATAGTATACTATAGGATACTACTTTCAGGAAGTGCCCTACTGTCTTGCTGAACCCTAGCGGCAGACTCAGGTCCAGCAAGCAGCGGCTTCCCACTTTTACAACACAATTTTTGGATTACAATTGGTAACATGCATCAATGCTGTACAATATAAAAGCAGTTAGTTTGCAATATTTTACAATAGCTCACAATATTGTTCTTAGTAACATTTGACCATATATACATATATTTAACACTTCTTTTTTTTTCTTCCTCTTTTAAACAATTTTGAAAGTTAAAAAAAAAAAAAAAAGTAAATAAGTATCTGAAGGAAAAAAAAATCTTCAGGATGATAAACTTTTAGAGTAATTTTGAAAATATTAATCACAAATAAATATATCTAATAATAGGAGTAACAAATATTTGTTTGTATATCGATTATCAGTAATGTTACCCTTAAAAAGTCCTCTGACCAAGACACACACCCCCTCTTCCTGTACGCAGATGCTACTCGTGTAGGCGTGCCATAAAGCAAAACACAAACAAGGAAGTGCGAATTAATTTAAATTTCCAAATTTCCTTCCGATAACATTTTAATAGGTTGCATTTTTTAAAAAATATATGAATTTAGGTATTAAATTTTGAAGAGTTTTATTTTATTATTTGAAACTCTAACCAAGTGTTTATAATGCATGTTGAATTTATAGTCCCTACAGTATTTTAATGCTGAAACATTCAGCATAACATTTAACATTTTTTATGAATACAGAAAAAATTAAGGTAAAATAATAAAGTGGAGCTTGAGTAACCGAAAGAGCAGTTAATTTAGGACAATTCTAGTACCCTTTAACTTGCGGTGTCTTTGCTGTAAGGACACAAAACTGTGACATTTTAAATGTCGGTCGCAAAAGTATACAACACAATCATTAATCAATTTATCTATTTCTGATTCCGAAAAAAAAATTTGATTTCCTTAAAACACTTAATTGCGACAAAGTTACTTTAGAATCCTTCACTTTTTTGTACATAGTTCTCAGTAAAAATTATTAGACATTTGCAAAAATGATACCGTTATTATTTTATCAGTATTGTCATCTGAAAACTCTAAAATTTGATAAAAAATATGTTTTCAAGGACTGAAAACGTTATGCCCGAATCATTCTTAGCTTATCCAATTGTACCAATATTGGGTTATTTACATGTTTGAAATATTTGCTCGATATTGCGGAGACATTACAGATATTTTCATTCTAATATTTTTCCAATGCATAATATTTACATTGAAATTTATATTTACACTTCAAATATCTCTATTGTTTCCTGAATATTGCGCAACACTTTAAAAATGTGGACACCCTTGCAATTGCCACAATCTTGCAAGTCTATATTGTTTTGGTACTGGAAATTTACAAAAAGCATTATTGTGAAGCACAAGAAACTCACAAAAACAACTAATTAAATGTATTCATTCCTTAAAAATCTAAAAAAAAAATTACACTTTTATTTTAACAAAAATGTTATTATTATTACTTTTATTTTAAAAAATAATTTTAGAACACTTGTAATTAAAGAATTAAATCACATGAAACGCTCAAAAACATTCAAAATGCCTTTTTAATAGTTCTATGTTACTCTCTTATCAATTACAATCTTATAAGTTACGAAATATTCTTAATAAAGCCATGCATTTTTTAAATTTTGCAGCCTTTTCCAAAGAGATGTAATAGATGGCGATGGGTGAAGAAGTAAAGGGTTTTCCATTAAGAGTGATACAATTTAAAAATTTAAAAAAAAAAACGTAAATTATTCAGTGATACATTTTTTCTTTTTAAGCATTAAGTATGAAAAATGATATCGTTCAAGTGAGCACCACGACTTCTCTGTACATAAGGCATTCTGTCAACCAAACTTTCCATCACTCTTTCACATAAATTTGATGTTATTTCACGAATAACACGTTCAATGTTGTTTTTTTAATTGATCAATTGTTATTGGATTATTAGCATAAATGTGTGACTTAACACATCCCCAAAGAAAGAAATCACATGCTGTTAGATCACAAGAACTGAATAATGTCGTCCAGGAATTCTGAAATTTCTCTCAGTATTCACATGTGAACACTGATTTTGATAAAGCAATTTAATAATTTCGAAACGTCGTTCAAGCGTGGTTCTTTCCATGATTAAATGGAATAGCATAATAAACACAAATGACACAAGAAATGTCAAAAACAAATGCGCAGTGTTGACATTCTAACCATTTAAAATTGTATCATTCCTATTCGAAAACCCTTTGTATAGATGGCATCATAAAAAATTTCGTAATGCTATTTCTGTGATGATGATTATTATTATTATTATGAAAGTTGCGTAATCTCATAGACTTATCCATTTTAAAAGTGCATACTAAAGTTTACGAAAAAGCATTCAGAAATTTTAGAGACTCTAGCATAATTTAATTATTTATAAAGCCGACAAAAAACTACGGACGAGTGTAGTTTTTTTTTTGAATAACACAATTTTAAAAATACCTATCCCCATTTTGCACCTGATGGCCTGATTAAATAATTTCTCGTTGAATTAAATAATGTTTCTTTTGATAATAAAGGTTAAACTTTTAATTAAAAAAATAAAATTGAAAATCCCGATTATTAAATTTTTGAAAAAAATGGGTGTTTCTTTATTTGAGCAAAATAGCACATTCATGCTGTCCGATAGTACAGGCAATATTTGTGTCTTCAACTGAGGACGCAAGTCTGAGAAAGAAGTATATAATTTTTTTTTCCTATTTATCTTAATGATAATAATTGTGTCGTATACGGCCTTGCAATACAGTGAAAAATAGAATGACACTTAGAGTTTACTCCCTTTAACGTTCTTTAAGATACAACCCTGAAAAACATCAATTAATCTGTGCCAGCAGATTTCAGCTAGCAGTCAAAAGGAACAAACTGGAGTCAACAAACCTGACACTATGCGCTGAGAAAGCGTTTCTCAAAGTCTTCCTTTCGGTTCGTAAACTTTCTCTTACTCCCCACCATTCACCCACTTCCGCAGTAGTGGGCCAAAATGTTACAGATTCAGGTCATAGATTCATAAAGCAATTTATACGCCATTTTAAGGGTTGCCTATTTTCTAGCTTAATTGTTGTAGTTTTTTTTCTTTTTTAATTCTTTATGAACACACACATACAACAACAACCAAAAACAGAAAAAAGAAAAAAAGAAAAAAGAAAGAAAGAAAAGAAAAAATAAAGAGAGAGAAAATCGGAAAATTTTCGAATTTTTTCATAAATGCCTTACATATATACACATGGAAATATTAAACCTACTTTAGCTTTGGATATTTTTGAAATTTTACAGTAGATATTTTACCATTGTAGATATTTTAAGCCATTTTAGATTTGAAAAGTTTTGTTTTAAAGTATCTTGCATGAGCAACATTATAAAGTACAGTTAGTTTCTTATTTGCTAGTTATATTAAAAGCAAAAACGTATTAAATTGTTTTGTGTTATGTACGTTGTAAAAACAGTTTGATTCAATTCAACAAAATTTATCTTAACTAAATAATTTTGTTGGACGAACAAAACTCTCGTTGATATTTTATTAAATCAACAATGCCATTCAATTACAATAGTTCCAATCAAATTTTTGTTGAATCAACACCTTTATTTGAACCCAAGAAAACTTTTTTTTTTTTACGTGCACATTTGAGATCCCTCAAAATACAGCATAATATGCATCGTACATTTACACCTTTTCATTACATATTATCTGAAACACCTGTGTGTCGGATAATGCCTTTAAAGAAAAATCGTTCAAGCCCAATACTATTCAATAAAGATGCTTAAACAAACAAATACTAGGCCTATTCAGTTTTGCCTTTTGACAATCACCGATGACACCAACAAACATGCTAATACACTTTCATGCATCCGTGAAGACATTGAGATCACACCTGTAATACGTTACAACTAGTGTGGTGTGCCACTGACACGCAAGAAAATGTTTGCGATTGAGTGGAGATTTTTTAAAAGCAATACATTATCCAGAACAACCTGAGGCGGTAGTTTCCGAAGTCATTCATGAGAGGATGAAAGAGTTGACTTTGTAAAGCTGTACAAAGTTCGTCTTCCTTTGGCAGTTGAAGTTGTGTGCTGTTATCACTTTCGTTTACATTTAAAATATTATGGGATAGCAAGGATTATAATAAATAAATATTTAAAAATAAAAATACCTCATTTTTCCCATCGAAGAATTGTGTACTGTCTAGTTAACAAGAATGAGCATGTATTTATTAGTTAATTGTGTGAATATCTGCATTGTGTTGTAGGACATTTACGATGCTTGTTACCTGAAATTGAACTTTTGTAAACACTAAAATGTTTATATTCTTTATAACTCTTTTTTTCCTTTCTGATTAACATCTGATAACAAAAAGGGTGTTTGCCTTTTATTTTATTAAGAAAAAGAGAAAAGGAAAAAAGGAAATAATAAGTGCGCCGACATGCTAATTTTTTCTAAAATACATTAGTTTTCTATCCACTAGTAATTAAAAATTCTATTTTAAAAAAACCTAGAAAACTTAACACATGATAAAAGTGGAATTGCAACTTTTTTTTCAGAGTGATCTTAATACACATAAATTTGCCTTATATATTTAGCTAAACAAACTGATGATTAATTTTATTTTCCTTTTATTTTTTTTAACTTCACGTAAACAAAGTAAAAAAGTTGAGGATATTTTCGTACATCAAATAAAATCCGTGCCATTCTACAGAAAGAAATTGGAGGAGCAAATGGAGAGAGTTACAACTATTATAAGAACTAAAATTTCATAAATTCATTTATCAGTGGGGCAATTGTTATACTTTGTAATTTATTGAAAAGCTACAACTGTTCTAATACTAATTGGAAATTTTTTATACAGAAATGCTGTATATTTCAATTTAAATAACATTCACTTATCAAATGGGATTGATTTTTCAATCGCGAAAATCGATCCTTTTCGCAATAAAATTAAAATATTTTGTTGAATTCAACAAAAAAAAATTCAGTGGGTGTTATTTTAACAGATTGATTTTGTTGGATCTTCAAGAAGTTTTCCTGAATCATCAAACGATTTGTTGATTCAACAAAATATGAATGAAAGTTTAGTTGATTCAACAAAATTATTCTGTTAACCCACCGATTGTACTTAGAAGTACTGTTACATTAAAATTGTAAAAAAAAAAAGAAAAATCTATTCATTGTAACCATTCCTTTGAAAAATCACTACCAAATACTTCATTTAATCAGCTTACATCACGATTGCATGTTCTATTAGAGTAGATTGTTTTAAATAGACAGCTTTCCGCTCACTTTCTAATCATGTCGAGCGCCTCCTCCCCAAAAAGAGCATTAGTGAATTTTCAGACGTCTGTTTTATGATTAAAGGATTAGATTTTCTAAAAGTGTGTCAATTAAAGTATTACTTGACTCCTTCAGATTTGTTGGTCTTTTACTCTTTTGAAAAAGACTCGTTTATAAAACCAGTCATCAAACCTATAGCTTATTAATTTTTTCGTAATTTTCTTTTTTATTACATTAATCAGTATTGATCATTCATTGCCTAACTATAACCAGAGAAAACAAATAGATACAAGTTGATAGTCTTGACAATTCTTAATACGGTAAATAAAGTGTCAAAAAGCCAAGGAATTTTGTTTAATTCAGCATATGAACATTTTTCTGTTAGAATACAGAAAACCATTGGATGTTGAGTGGACAGGCAGGCAACGAACATACATTGTTTGTATTCATGGTAGATCATAACCAATTGCGCGGAACAAGGATCCTCCTCTTTCTCACATCAAGTACTCTATTTGTTGTGCTCGATGTAATTAGACATGCTTCCACGGGTATTGTCATGAAGATGATAACAGCAATAAAAAAAAAGAAGCTTAATTTTATGACTTTTTGATGTAGCTATTCACGTGCCAGTTTGTTTCATCACTTTGAAACGATGTATTCTTGAATTAGGTACATGTGTTATCATACTTACATGTTTGATCTCAAAGATTCGTTTATGACCTCCAGTTGGGAACACGACAAAATGCCCAAGGGAAGATTTATGATCATGAGGAAGGAGAAATAATGCATATGACATTCCGGGTATTTATCCTCGGGCTATCGATGTGATGCCACAACCACTTGGTTAGGTTCCTGTATAAAGTTCAGAAATGAACGAAATAAGAAATTTGAATGTCAAGATACCGGCATTTACATACAACATTAGTTTGTTTATATTCTACATTTTTCTAGTTATAGTTTCGTGCCTGCAAAGTATTTTCAGCTAATGATGTTTTCTCTTGCCTTCATAACCGTGACATTGCAACAAACTTCATAATTAATTTTTTATTTTTATTTTTTATGTGAAGTTATTCTCATTGTTTCTTGTTAATACCGTTCCCATGTTGCTCTGTAAATAGTTTTAGCAACTATACGGAATTTGATCATCATATATTTTCTTCTAAAGTTTCTTTAAAAAAAATGTCTAATTATTCATGTACTTTGTGAGTAATTGTCTTACACATACAATACATATTTCAGTGCTCATCAATCTTAAAGCATCAGTTACCATTATCTATGAATTCATCAGACGGGCCGGAATCCATCCCACTTTAAGTGTCTAAATTTCGGGAGTCCCACTGTGTTGAAAACCAACTATCTTACTATTTAACTGATTTGCAAAAATATTCACAAATGATTCTGTGACTGAACAGTACAGTGTTAAGAGAAGAATTAAAAAACAACTCACCACTTTAAAAATATTCCGATATTTAAACTGTTGTGTAAATACTAGATGACTAGACTACGTGTTATGCACTTTTGAACCATCACAGATTTAAAGGAAGACAAACTGTCACGTACGTCTAACTGTCAAGGAGTGTCCAACTTGGGAGGTTACACAGTATATAGGAGTCGAAGAGGCTGTGTTCATCCTCCGATCAGAGTTCATCCTCAAACATTTCGTCAACGAGGCATGATCACCCCCCACAATAATTTTGATTTATAAAAATTTCTTTTCACCAGTATTAAAACTGATAAAAGTCACAACAAATTAAAAGAGGATTCCGTAATGTATAATTGATTCGTTCATCAGCAATCCCTTTCTACTTAACGTAAATAAATAAATAAATAACCTTCACGAGATGACGAACGTTAGTTTGATCACGGTCATGTCTCAGCTGATGCCCTTTTGACAACAATGGAGCAACGAGCACTCTTCTGGAGCAAGCACCCGGACAGGCAATTAAGAAAATCGCTAATTACCAAAACAAGTCATTATGTCCCCAAAACTTTTTCTCTCTCTTCTTCTTTTTACGGCAACGAGTATAAGATATTCCCAAAAATAGGTCGTTTTAGTTTTCTATGTGATGCAAAATATGATACTGGAAGCTTTATCAGAAAAGTTTTTTTTTTTTCTTTCTTTTTCCACCTCTTCTATCTCTCTCTCTCTCTCTTTCTCTCTTTCTCTTCTACGTCATATAAAAGTTGAGCCGGGGCCATATTTCACCATTGGTGATGCGATTTTAATAACAGCATTTGCATGCAAGCTGTCTTCACCTCATTTTCGCAGCCAAACATGCTGCAGGAGAGCGAAAGAAAAGGCGGGGGGGGGGTGAGAAAGCACGCTTTAGCATGCATAAATAATTCTTAGTTTAGCTACAAAATTGGACGGTATTTGATGTTTTTCAAAAATATATTTAAAGCGTCGGAGTTTTCATATACTCAACAGAAAAACACTGGTGATGATGATTTTTTTTTTAAGTTGCACTTATTTATTTTTATATTTTTTTTTCTCATGGGGTTATATACAGGTCACATTTATTCATGATAAACTGGAGAGGATTTCTGACAGACTAATATAATTTGAAAAGCAATTTTGAATGTTTCTTTTCCAGTTAACTTCGTAAATACGAAACTAAATATTAAAATCATTTGCGTATTTTTCAATCATCCGGCAATTTACATGAATGGTGAGAAGAACCCTCCCTCCCCCCCCCCCCCAATTTTTTTTTTATATCTTTGTGTTGTTATATAAAGGGCTTTAAACAGTTTAGTGCGTTACGCCGGATGTTGCTAATATTACTAAACTTCTGTAAAAGTCGCAAAAATTATTAATGGCAATATTTCGACACGTGTTCTTGAATGAATTAAAATAACTAGTCAAGTCCAGGAGTTTAAGCCTTATATTTATTTTCAGGTATTTACCTTCAGACCGTGGGCTATAATACTTTTAATGTTTATTTATTTATTATATTTGTTTTGCGCGGTTTGGCAAGCCTACCTGAGATGCATCTGCCCAGGGAATGTCTTAGGTGAAGGGCTTTTTAAGGGATTCTAATGCATATTCACGTTACATCCGGAGAAAACCGCCCAAAACTCCGGGCCGTTAGCTCGAAAGACGGGCGGTATGCCCGAGCTTTGGATCTTCATACTTCAGCCATCTACCATCTTCAGTGTCTTTTCCACTCGGCCATGGTGGGGTCATTTAATTATAGTAATGTTGTATATGTATGTGTGGAGAGGATGGGGGTGGGGGTAAAATTCAAAAGATATCTAACGAAGTGATAAAATTTATTTGTATGTTTTATGAATTTTTCATGAGTTTTCTAACGACTTATATATGTCCAGTACTCAGTCATTGATCTAATTATATAACAAGCATAAAGCTTTATGGTAAATTTTCACACCCTTTGGTGTGAAAATTTAATTTTTCAAAACTATGCTTCCTAGTTTCTGTTCTTTATAGTTTAATGAAAAGTGACAGATTTTTAGTTAAAGTTAAAACCGTTTTCCAGCTACGGGGGGGGGGGGGGGGGATTGACAAATGCGACAATGTTTTATAATTGAAATTATTTTCGTTCACATGATTAAAACTATGCAATATTGGCTTAAATTTAAATTAAATCGATTTAAATTTAATTAAATCCGAGATGAGAAAGTTATTAAAATAAATGTGAAAGCACCAAAAATATCAAAAATCATATCATATAATAAATTATTTAATAAATAAAACAAAGCCTTTTGGAATTTCCGAGTTTAAAATTATCTGTTATTAAATTAGTTAAATACTTTAATACTTGATAAGATCGTTAAAATAATGAACATAAAGTGTATCATATGCTTTTTAAAAATATATCTGTTTGTAAAGTAGTAACATTCTTTCTTAAAACCAATTTCAATCACTCCTTTGGGTGAATATTCATTTAAAAATCTTATACTATTGGATTTTAGCAGGCAACAGCTGCATCTTTTGAAAATGCTAATGATAATATTTTGTAGAAAAGTTAGCGCATAAATTTTCAAGCGTCTCTTCGGAAAATACAAAGCAATTACTTATTTACATATTGGACCATATGAGAAAGCTTTAATGAAATACAAAACTCAGTGTAACCGTAATTAGAGATAAAATATTATGTTTATGCATGAAATAGAAAATCTCCCGTGTGCTCTTTTTTCTTCAAGTCATGTTAAACGACTTACCACACTTACTTTTCAAAATTATTTATAATATGTATGTCAATTATCAAAGTTAAATTACATTTGCTCGATCTTCTCAATTTTTAAAATATTATATAAATAAACTTTTTTTTTCTAAATTATATTTACATGTTTTTAGTGGATTTTTTCTTTTTACTTTTTAACAATTTTAGTGCTAATATTAATCTTTAATTTAATAAAATGTTTTTATTTGGTTGAAATTTTAGTTTACATATATGATTTTGTAGTTAAGGTGTAAGTTGTTTAGCCTACCTTTTTAGTTTTCGAGCTAAAGATTAATCTGATAATTAATATGTTTAATATTAAGACTACAATTTATCATATTATTCCTAGATGTCATTTATTTCTGCATTTAGAAGCTCTTTAAAGATAAAACATTGGTAAATATTAAAAATACGAAGGTCATTTTTTAAGGTAACAACGATTGCGCATCATGTCTGTGCATCCTGTCAAGTGACGTCAGTTCAAGGTCGGCCGCGGCTGATGAGAAAGACAGGCTGCGGTGCTGAGATTTGGACACACCCCTTTTGCCCTCGCAGAGACATGTGACTTAGGAGGTGTGGCCATCTTAATCCGAGATAGCACAGTAAGATAGCCACACCACCTAGGTCGCGTGACTCTTCGAGAGCAAAAGGGGTATGACCAAATGTCAGCACCGCAGCCTGTCTTTCTCGTCAGCCACGAAGGTCGGCCACTCTTTGCCAGTCTCTCTGCCGGTGTTGGCTTATGGTTGAACTGCTTCGTTTGTCACTATGTCAATCAGTAATCCCACCTACTGTGAAGTTCGCGCTCAATTATTCGGTTTTTAGATGAAAAAAAAAAAAAAAAAATATTCGTCCTGCTGAAATTCACCGGCAGGTTGTTGAAGTTTATGGTGAAGGTGTAATGTTCGGCCTCGCGTTGCGGCAAAAACAAAGACGCAACAGGAAAATTTTCATTGGAAAATACTGGATCATCTAGCATACAGCCCTGACTTAGCACCATCAGACTTTCATGTGTTTCCAAAACTTAACGAACTTCTTGGTGGAAAGAGCTTGGAAAATGATGACAAGTTGAAAGAAACTGTTATTAGTTCCGTAAAAAACACTCAAAATACTGGTGTTAAACGATAAAATAAATAAAAACTTTGTGAAAAAAAACACACATAAAATGTTACTTATAATACGTTACGATCGTTTCGACCAAAATATTCTTTCGGTCTTCATCAGACAAAGCCCTTCGTCTCAATAAGCAGAGGGAACTGAAAAAAATAAACAAACAAGCAGCAATGTTGCCACATGGAGACAAGAAAAGGCAAACAAAACCACGGGGAGGGGAAAAAAGGGAAGGGATAAAAAGAAAATAAAAGAAGAACAAACAAAAATATATAAATAAATATTAATAAACTAACTGGTTTAACGGTCAGGCGGCAGAGTTCTTTGATGATGGTATCCAAAAGCTGATGCCACAACTTGACAAATGTTTAAATGTTAATGGTGACTATGTTGAAAAGTGAAAAACTGTACTTATTACTTCCTTGTACGTAGTATAAGGAAGTAATGTGATCCCGAAAAATTTTGGGGGCCAAATTTCGACATAAAAACCGATTTTGACTACCTCTAAATTTAATTTAAAAATTTTTTTCGATGCATCACATCGTAGGCTAGCATGCACGATCATATTAACGCGTCTGCAACTCATTTTGACCAGTGGCGAGTCTACTGTGGCCAGTTTTTCCATGCCGTTTTCCATGCCGTACGTACGTACGTATGTATGTAACTCGCATATCTCAAAAACTATGGGTCGTAGAATGTTGAGATTTGATATTTAGGATTGTTCTATGATCTAGTTGTGCACCTCCCCTTTTGGTAGCAATCGAATGGATAGTTTATGTACAGGACCGCCCAAAAGATTCGAAATACATTACGGTCTATGGGCCGAAATTCATTAAACTCGCCTAACTCAAAAGCTATTAGGCGTAGAATGTCGAAACTTCATATTTTGGATAGTTGTAACATCTAGTTGTGCACCTCCCCTTTTGGTTCCATTCGACTGGATAGTTTATCTACAGGACTGCCCAAAACATTCGAAATACATTACACTCAATGGGCCGAAATTCATTAAACTCGCATATCTCAAAAACTGTTAGGCGTTGAATGTTGAAACTTTATATTTAGGATTGTTGTAACATCTAGTTGTGCACCTTCCCTTTCGGTTCCATTCGACTGAATAGTTTATCTACAGGACCGCCCAAAAGATTCGAAATACATTACGCTCTATGGGCCGAAATTCATCAAAGCGTTTTTTAGAGGTATTGGGCTATTTCAAACGACTCAGAAGTGATATATGCTGTAAAGAGTTAGAAAATGAATTTCTCCATTAAAAAAAGTGTCTTTATCATTTATAGTTCTGCTACAGGAACACTCAAAAGATTTCCAATACATTACGGTCAATAGCAATTTTAGGGGCATTCATCCATTTCAAGCACAATACCGTCCTACCACATAAGTTAGGTAATGGTCTGACCACGGTCACGTGCCTCCCTCAAGAACTATGCCAAAAGTCGCCAAGCTTGGCGACTTTTGGTGTACGTGTGTGCATATTTAACTCTCAAATCTCAAAAACTATTATGAAATTTCATATATAAGAATGCTGTAACATCTAGTTGTGCATCTCGATTTTTGGTTCCAATCTACTGGAGAGTTTATTTACAGGACCACCGAAAAGAATTTCAGTACCTTAATGTCTATGGACATCTTCATTATAATACAACTGTAGACAGTCATTGTTTGGTACATGCCCAAAATCTCGCCGTCTGTCCTCGACCTTGGCGAGTTTTGGCGAAATATCGCCAAATTTGGCGATAGTCAGTCATTTGGTCGATGCCCAAAGTATCGCCATTTGTCATCGTTCTTGGCGAGTTTTGGCGAAATATCGCCAAATTTGGCGATAATCTCTCATTGTTCGGTTTATGCTTAAAATCTCGCCAAATGTCGTCGACATTGACGACTTTCGCAGAAATATCGCCAAATTTGGCGCCAAAAATTATTTCCTATTTTGTATAACTCTAAAACTTTAACCCGTAGATTTTTTAACTTTGTATTTAGAACTATTGTAATATCTAACTGTTTTCAATATCTTTTTTGACAGCAATCGACTGAGAATTTATTTACATGGTGAGCCAAATGACTTTGAATACATTGAGGTGTATAGATGCATTCAATTCATTGAAAGTCTGTGGTCAATGACTACTTTGGCTATCCCCAAAATCTCGCTGACTATCTCAAGTTTGTCGGCTTTTGGTGAAATATCGCCAAATAAAGTGTCAGAAGGAAATCTTTCAAATTGAACTCAGCTTGGCGATATCGAAATATTTGGCTAGAAATCGCTAAACCTTACTATTATTGATATTTTATCTCTTTCAAACAAATAAATTTAGAGGAAGTGCGTCGAAAATATTTTTGATCTAATGGACGTGCAAGGAAGTCATGTGTTGGACACATCAGATTTTTTTAGTTTGTAATGCAATTTACGTTCATAACTAAATTGTCTCCTACTCCATTACAAAACGGTTCTTACTTGAAAAATGACCTAAGCAGTATTATTTTTGCAAGTTCAATTGGAATGTATGAGCCAGTGAGAATTTATTTATTTGTAGTAATGGAAGATCTACCATTATAACGATATTTATGAATTTGGATTTTATTTTTTCGTTGAATTCATGAATTTTTATCTACTTTAGATTATGATATTTCATCATATTTAGCAACCCAATTTAATGAAACTTTTCATCGTAACTAATTGTGTAGATATAATCACGCATCGAATTGCATTCCATTACCATATAATGATTGAGCATAATTCACATGCCTAAACATTCTATTAACTCCTAAGACTAATTAGATTCGCAATCATGGCACCCATAGCATTACTTTTAAAAGGGGTTAAAACAGTTTAGTCCCAAAATAATGCACACCAAAAAGAAAAGTAAGAGAGAAAGAAAAAAAAGAAAAAATTCTCATCAGGGCAGGGAACATAATCATACTAAACACTAAAAGTAAATACATAGATGACTTTTTATTTGTGCTTATTTCATAAAAAGTATTTCAGTCGAAATAGCCAGACCAGTGGCTGAGCCCGCTTGTGCTCTCAACTGGAAGGCGGATGGTGCCTGGTTCAAAGCCAGATCGCGTCCGCCGACCTAACCATTCGGAGTTTTCCATGGTATTCTCCGAAACTGCGTAAATACAGGTTAGGATTCTTAGAAAGTCCCCCACGGAGGGTAATCCCCTTCCCTCGGCCTAGATCACTCGCGCAGATAATTGATCGTAACACCCCCATTTCCATTGAGGTGTATTTTGCAAATTCTTTAAGTATATTATAATGAGAGTTAAAACAATCACTTTATGATTTTTTTTTTAATTTAAAACTAAATTTCCTGATAAAACAAAACATTTCACTTAAAAAATAAGTCTATTTTACCACTCTAAATGCAATTTTATGAAATAGTTAAAATACTGACACTCGCGGAAGAAATGTTTATTAAAGTTAATTGTATAGTTAAATCTTAATTTTTCCTTATAGTACTTATAACTACATCTTTATTTGATAGATGTCGCCACCAATCGTGTAAAATGCAATTTTATAAAAATAACCGTGTTAAAATCGAAACTATTCAATTGACTTTCTTTCACCCCATTTCGCACACAGAATGAAAAATTATCATTTCGTGATAAAAGAACGTTTTGTTTTCTCACCGCTGCATGTATAAAATATTTAACTTTATAGCTGAGATTTTAATCTCCGAGACAGTTGTATTTTAACACTTCCAGCCAGCCTCCTTCCCCCCCCCCCCACCACATTTTAAACTGTTATCACCATCGAAATAACTATCGCAATGAAGGATTTAATTCTTATCTTTCAGAACGTACTGAATGATTTCCGTTCAACTGAATCATTATTTTTTAGCGATGAGTTAAACATGGGATCTTTTTTTGTGATTATCGGAATCGTGATTTGTTAGATTGTTTTATAAATTTAAAGAGAAATAATTTATTTTCACTTCCATTTAGATATAGATATATACTATGTTACTGATAAAATAGCTATCGAAATGGCAATATTGATTAATTAAGCAGTGTCTCAAATAGCAAATAGCAGCAAATTTAAAAATTCAGGAAAGAAACGCTGTTTCTGCTCAGGGAAGGAAACTGTTTCTGCCGATTCTTTGCAACGATGGGAGCAAATATGTTAACTGTGAGTTACAGTGATATCTTCAGATCCAGCTGAAACTACATAATTCCAATGCTGTGCTGTGATGAAACTTATTTCGCTGGTTGTATTCTCAATTATTAATATTTTGCTTTAGTTTATTATTATTATAATTATTATTATTTAGCAACTACAAACACGAAACCATAATGCGCCATTCCTGAAATTTCGATACACACACACATATATATATATATATATATATATATATATATATATATATATATATATATATATATATATAGATATATATATATATATATAGAGAGAGAGAGAGAGAGAGAGAGAGAGAGATAGATAGATATTTCTGCGAAATTTTTGACTATTCAATGAATGTTTTCAATGTCATTTTTTCTCAATTTGAACTGAATATTTAAAATATATAAAATATCAAAAATATATCCAAACTTCAGAAAAATAATATTATGCATCGTGTTAGCAACTAGGCGTTCAAAATATCAACAGCTGTGCTCCCAGAGTACTTTAAGTGCCAGTGACGGATCCAGGGAAGGGGGGGGGGAGCGATGGGGCTATCGGTCTCCTCCTTTGAGCACGTTTAAACCTTCTATTGAACACATTTAAACTGTTCTCTCTCATCATTAAAAAGATCTACCAGAAAAAGCTGTCCTTATCCTACCAGTACTGCTTCCAAGCGTGGGTCTTTGAATGCTCTATGACTGAACCCAGAGATTTCTCAAGCATACAAAGACCCACGATGGGAAACATCACTCACATAGGAAGAAGGAGTCTTTTAAATTGCGTCTTTTTCAACGATGATAGCTGACATGGTTGGGTTTAACCTCCATTCATTTTTATCTTAAATCATGGGTTTACGATTAAAAAATGAACGGGGGGGACCGATCTTTATCGCTTGGTAAAATGCTTTATCGTGGAACTTTCTCGATCTGCTGCTTGATTGTTGTTGCTGCCGTTGGATTAAGGCCAATTATCTACACGGGGGATCCAGCCTGTGGGTGGAGTGCCCACCGTGGGGGTATTTCTAAGGGGTCCTAACTCGTATTTACGCTAAGTTTCGGAGAAAACCATCGAAAAATCCGAACAGTTTAGGTCGGCGGACGCGACCTGGTACCGAACCATGCACTTCCGTCTTCCCAGTTCAGTGCGGAGTACACTATGGCACTGGTGGGGCTCTGCTGCTTGGTTGGAAAGCGTTTCATAATCGATTTCACCATGATTTATCTTTTTTGTTATGTGTTAAAAACATTTTTTCTTTCCTGGACGCAGACTGCTTGACAGTTTCTAGGAAATGACTTTTAAAAATTGGCTTATCGCTATTGACTTTTTAACCAATGACTTTTTTTACCATTCCCTTGTTTGTTCACCACATCACTCACACTTACCACTCTTGTTTTCTTTCTGCCAGATGGTGTAAACGCTATGGGCGAGACAAAGCGCCAAAGAACGTCCTATACTCGGTACCAGACGCTAGAGCTGGAAAAAGAGTTTCACTTTAACCGGTACCTTACAAGACGGCGGAGGATCGAGATTGCCCACGCGCTATGCCTCTCCGAGAGACAGATCAAGATCTGGTTCCAGAACAGGAGGATGAAGTGGAAGAAAGAACACAAACTGGCGTCCACGATGCCGCCGCAGATCCCCCAAGTGATGGCAGATCACCACCCACATCACCACCACCCCCACCACCACCACGCTCACCACCTCCACGGTGAGTTCACTACACTAGTTCACTGCACATAAAGTAGTTTTTCATAAAGGTATTCGTCCAGTATTCTCTGTGTCCTTCATAAGGGTGGAATGGCACCGGCGTTATTAAGGAACAACCAAATATTTTTTTGGCCAGCTTTTTAGGACTTTTTTTTTCCTCACTCCTTACCTTGACACCGTGAGAGGAGTGGAGAAGACCACCGCGTGCATGTGGTGTAAGTGCAAGCTAAATCCGGGGTTCCGAAAGTTCTGTCAACGCAGTAGATATCACTTTGTCAGTATCCAGAAGTGCTACTCCTTCGAATGAGGATACAAATTATGGCGTAAAACGCCATAACAGGACAGGATTGCATGTAGCTCTAAACGACACATTCGTTGGCTTAGCTATCCCCCTTCTGACTAAAACTTTTCGTTTCCAAGAGAAAAAGTTGACTGGCTAATAACTCATGATCAGTGTTGCCAATTTGGGAAATTTTTCACTAAATTTTGCGAGTTTTCATTGGGCGATAAATTTTCATTGGACTATATTCCGTATACGGTGCTTTGTTTACATATCAATGGTTTGTTTACAAATCATTGGCGAACAATCTGACGCGAGAGTGAGCGATGCACCGCCAACTGCCGGTGGTAGTTGTGACTGGCAACCATAAAGAATACGTGTTTCGTCAGGTTTGGGAATTTGAAATTGTTTGCGTTATTGATGGAAGGGAATGAAATGTGTTATGTTAATATAAGAAAAGAATTTGTGTGTGTTTGTTAGAAATATAGTACGTTATAAGCCGGTGGGTGTTGGGGACATTTCTGAGCGGTTATTTAAAAAAAAAAAATAGAGGTAAGTGCTCTTTTTTAACGAATCTTTGCAATGTTTAAGGTTTTTAATGTGAATTTTAAATTGATATTTGAAGTGTTTTATGTTTTCGTAAGTGCTATTTACGTGCTATTCTAATCATACTGACTTTATAAGAGGTGTACAACTAGGTTGTTTAATCCACCGATGTTTTTTTGAGTTGAAAACGGGCCAGTGTTTGCCCAGTTTACATTAGCTGTACAACTAGGTTGCTTAGTTCACTGTTGTTTTTTTTTTAGTTAAAAACGGTCCACTGGTTGCATAGTTTACATAGCTGTACAACTAGATTGCTGAATCCGCTGAGGTTTTTTTAGTTAAAAACGGTCCACTGGTTGCATAGTTTACATAGCTGTACAACTAGGTTGCTGAATCCACTGAGGTTTTTTTAGTAAAAAACGGTCCACTGGTTGCCTAGTTTACATAGCTGTACAGCTAGGTTGCTGAATCCACTGAGGTTTTTTTAGTTAAAAACGGGCCACTGGTTGCCTAGTTTAGATAGCTGTACAGCTAGGTTGCTGAATCCACTGAGGTTTTTTTAGTTAAAAACGGACCACTGGTTGCCTAGTTTAGATAGCTGTACAACTAGGTTGCTGAATCCACTGAGGTTTTTTTAGTTAAAAACAGACCACTGGTTGCCTAGTTTAGATAGCTGTACAACTAGGTTGCTGAATCCACTGGGGTTTTTTTAGTTAAAAACGGACCACTGGTTGCCTAGAATGACTAGTAAACATGGCGACAGTCGCTGGAGCTTGGCGGTCGCCAAGCTCCAGTGACTGTCGCCATGTTTACATGGGGTGGGCACCGGCTTGTATGATTTTACCTTTTCATTTTATGATTAGTGGCATCTTTAGTGATTTTTCTTCAATTTAAGGAGTTTTCAGACGACATTGACGTACATTTCAAAAAAGAAAAAAAGTAAAATAAAATAGCTTTTAAAACCTAGTTATCAGTTCTTTAAAACAGAAATAAAGTGATGAATGTGTTGAGATCATCTGATGAGATATCTGACTGTAAACAGGCAATACAACTTAAAAATGAATGAATCAAGAGACTATTAAGGAAATTATAAAGACTTCTACAAAAGATCTTTTGATAACACTGTCCATGGGCATTTCTTACCCTTTTTTTTTATAAATAAGATGGCAGACTATAAAGATAATCAAACAACAACGAAAAGTCTGACAAATGGAATTTAGATTTAAAAAATTCGATTGATAAAACATCTCAAAATGAATACTCCTCTCACATCACAATGTGCTAAAGCTAATACTTCTCGATCTTTATCAATGATCTTTGTTCAGGAAAAACACATGAACCACGCAATAACACTAATGCTAGTTATCAATTTATGGCAGAGACTAAACTAAGCCAAAAAATAAATAAATAAATAAATAAAAATTGCCAAATCGGTGATCTTCATCTCTTTACAGACGGTGATAAAAAAGCAGTAAAACAAATTGGTTTTTCCTATTAACGCTAGTGTGCTATGAGCATTAAACTCCTTCATTTTATAAACAATACCTTGCATATTTAATTGTGAAATGATGTTATGTTTGGAAAAAAAATTCCTTTTCGATGTTTTTTGTTGTGTTTGTTATATGCTTATAGTTAATAACATTCTTAATTTGAATGCTTTTTGGTTAAGACCAATTTTTTATTCGTAAAATCAAATTAGAAAATTTAGCTCAATCATAAATATGTTTTTAGAAGTGCAATCAAACAAATTTCGAACAGCAAAAACGTAAGAAATTTGTTTCATTTGCATAGTCCTAAGTTAGGCCTAAGAGTTTGATAATTTATTTATTTATTTTTTTTACATAAAAAAGAATGTCAAAATGTGAAACGATGTTTATTATAATATATTGTTTTGTCTCGTGTTGTGTAAAATATTTGTTTTAAATAATAAAGAAATTGCCTGTGAGTTAGAGCAAAAAGAAAAATTTAAACCCCATTCTTGAGTTTATTTTATTTATAAAACTTGTTTTTTGTGTTTAATATGCTTGTTTATTTTTATTCTGCATTTTGTACTGATGTTACTTCTAAAACATTTTTACTTAAAATGACATTTTATTTTACTTTACTAATATGTAAGCCCATTATAATTATTTAAAAATATTTTGCATGTACCTTCCGGGGTTTTTGCTTTAAATTACTACGTATTCAGCATAATTTATATTGTCATTCAATAATTATTTAATTCTTCAATTGATTATTTTTATCAATCAGTGTCTTGCGTTGCACTATTATTGCTTTTGCTTTATGAAAAGCACATTCGAAACGAAATTAAAAATGTTACTAAGATAATTTTTAAAGAAGTTATTGTTCAATTGTTTTTTGGATGTAAGTGTCTATTATTTTTTCGTAAAGCAAAGGAGTGTGGGAGGTCTTGATACTTTTGTAAATATTATTGCAAAAATTTTAGAAATTTTCATTTATATAAAATATTTTTATTTCTAGATCTGTCAAACTGATTTGACAAATGTATGCAGAACACATAGAATTTAAATGGTTTTCTGAAATTTATCATCACTGTAAAAAAAAAAAAAAATCTGATTTCTTGCTTTACAGCAAGCCTTCATTTAGAAAAACGCCTTATGGGATTAAGTTTTTTCAAAATTAAAGTGGCAATAAAATTCAGTAGTAAATATATTGATTTTTATTTGCATGTATTATGTTTGTTTTGTATATTGCGTTCTTAAAAGCTTATTATTTGTAATTTCTATAGCAGCTTTAACAAAATGACTCAGAAATCCAGAATTATAATTTATAGCTGGCTTAGTTCCTTTTATACGTGGCAATAATAGTTTTAATTATTTGAATATACTATACAGGGTGTCCCATAATGATCGGAACAAACTTTAAGAGGTGATAAGGTACGTAATAAGGATTCAGAATCACACAGCAATGTGGGGTCGGAAAAGTCGTCATCATGTAGCTGTTAATTATCACTTTCGAACCAGTGCTGAAATAATAGTGAACTTTCCGACCCTTATTCGTCAAAAACTAATGTATGTTACGCAGAAAACACGTGACTGAAATTGATAGTTTAAAAATTCTATTTCATTTCATGGTAGAAATTTTTGGAGAAAAGCCCATTGTCTATGAAATTTCGTTAAGAAATTAGAGATACTTAAACTCTTTTTCAAAAGTGATTACTGACAGGTAAGGGAAAACGGCGTTTTGGACCTCACATTGCTATGTAATTCTTATTAAGTGCCCAACCTCCCCTTAAAGTTTGCTCCAACAATTATGGGACACCCTATATACTCTCTCTCCTCTCTCTCTCTCTCTCTCTCTCTCTCTCTCTCTATATATATATATATATATATATATATATATATATATATATATATATATATATATACACTCTATAACAAATAAATCGGCGCACCAAGAAGGAGGTGTCCGATTGAGACGAAAATTGGTGGATAGGAAGACAATGTACAGAATAGTAAATGATTAAAATTTCAGAACAATTGAATAATTTATTTCAGAGTTACAGTAAGAAGTTCAATAAGGTGTTGACCCGCCGCTAGCCTGGGTACAAGCTGCCACATGTCGTGGCATAGACCGATAAAGCTCCCGGATGGTCTACGGTCGGCGCGAGCGTAGATTTCGCTCTCTCAA
Organism: Cheiracanthium punctorium; assembly: GCA_038373885.1. Classification (NCBI taxonomy): domain Eukaryota; kingdom Metazoa; phylum Arthropoda; class Arachnida; order Araneae; family Cheiracanthiidae; genus Cheiracanthium; species Cheiracanthium punctorium. The sequence continues at coordinate 90,040 of JAWZYV010016607.1, read as the reverse complement.
CTGTCTGTGAATGGTCATGATGGACACTGGTGTTTAGGTTAAACGTCTGATGGTTGATAAAGAAGGCGCTGTGACAGCTGATCGGACCATCACTCTGTCCTCACGATCTGTTGTAGCACTAGGTCGACCGCTACCATCCTGACGCTGCACTCTGCTATTTTCCACCCATCCTTGCCAGCATCTTCGAATCGTCGCATCGCTTCGACTCAAATGACGAGCGATTCTCCGATTAGTCCAACCGGCCTCTTTCAATCCAATGATACGACCTCTGTCAAACTCTGACAGTTGCTCGTAATGAGCCCGAATCCTGCAGTAGAGATGAGTTCGGGCTCATTTTTTGAAGCCCGAGCCCGCCCGAGCCCGAGGACTTTTAATCCGAGCCCGCCCGAGCCCGAGCAATATTATTAAAGTTGGAGCCCGAGCCCGCCCGAGCCCGAAATTTCAGCTAAAGACAAATAAATTTAACTACTTCATTAATAGGATACAATAAATTTTGGAGCTTCACATACCTTCTAGTCCCCCGTGCCGCTATTTTTTGAAATAAGTACGTCTATTTATCCCATGAATCACTTTTTAAAATCTGTTTCAAGGAGTATGTTCAACAAAGGAGATTTTTTTTACGAGCCCGAGCCCGCCCGAGCCCGAACGCAATCGTGAATTACAGAGCCCGAGCCCGAGTCGGGCCCGGGCTCGGGCTCGGGCTTTCGGGCTCGGGCTGAGCCCGTCTCATCTCTATCCTGCAGCGAGGCATTTTTTAAGTTGTTGAAAGGTAATCTGAATCGCGATCAAACCGAAAGTTTTAACAACCGTTGAAGAACTGCTCCTTATATACGTCTGCTGGATGCGCAGTTCCGATGCGCTAGAGATCAAACCATTCATCCATTGGACACCAAATTTGAATCATTTGCATATCTGTTCAAAACATTCATGCATACGAAATTTCAAAGCAATCGGATGATTGTTTCTTGGTGCGTCGATTTTTTTGTTATAGTGTATATATATATATATATATATATATATATATATATATTGTACTTTATATACCTCACTTAACGGTGTTATTCGAAAAAATCATGTGATTTTGGTACATAATTACAAATAAACTAATTATGCAGGCACTTCAAAATTTTGAAACTGCCTCTTTACAAGCTGTATTACATACTGCGAAGACTAGCCAATCTGTATCAGTTTCAAAACTTTTAGAAAAAATTCTTAAAAATCGGGAATTTTCGCAAAGCGTGTCAATCTTCGAAAAATCTTGCAGCTCAGATCTATGTTTAAGAATTTTTTCTGAAAATTTCACAAAAGCCATAGCGTTTTCGCTTATCGCAGTGTGTAAAACAGCTTATGAAGAACCCTCTGGAATTTTTTGGAGACCATGGTGCTATTAGGCTATTAGTTTATTTCAATTTGTGTACCAAGAATGAAAACTGAATTCTTTTTTTTTCGAAGAACAGCCTTAAGTTCATAAATATATTAATTTATACCTGCTACGCATACTTTTAAATTTGAATGCTATAAAGATGTACTAAGCATTTTAAATCGAAATCGAGTTAGAAACTGTTCACTAATAGTAATTTTTTTCTTCAAGAAATAAATAAAAATATGTCGCTAATTAAGTAATATCAGCTTTAGGGTATTCTTGCATAAAGTTTGCCTGATAAAAAAAAAAAATGTAGAAGTTATTTGAAAGCCCATTTACATAAATTTTTAGATCGTATGAACTTATGTATTATGAAGATTGTAACTTTCTTAAAAGACTTAATAGGCAAAAATGTATGCTATAAACAACTAGCAGGAAAATTATCTTAAAAATTTAAAAGATAAATATTTTATTGAAAATTTTCTAAACCCAACTGAATTAAAATGAAATAATCGTCTCTTTAACGTAGTAACTACTGTAGTTTTAATTCCTTGTTGTTCAAAATTGACTGTTGTCAAAATTGTCAATCTGTTGTTCAAAATTGACTTATTTCCGAGTTATTTATTTGTTTATATACAAAAATTTTGTTCGTTATAATTTGTAAAAAAAGTTTAAGTAATTTTGTTCTACCGTTCATTAGTCTTGAAAAGCTATAGATTTTGTCGTCGACAAAGCATCAATTTGTACATCAATATATATAAATACGACAAGCTCTTTTATATTTCGATTTAGACAAATCTTAGTACATTTAAATATGTTTTGTTTATTTAATTAGGTACTTGTTTACTAAACAGCTTCACAGTGTTAACACCGATTTATTAACAAGGTTTTGAATTCTGTTCTAATTACTTATCTTTACATGAAGTGGTTTTTTCTTTTCATTCATTAATACATTCATTCTAACAATTATTCACAATATCTAACAAAGAACTGTAGTCACCCACCAAGTTTTTGTTTTGTTTGTTGTTTTATTTTAATTTTATGCCTGAATAGTAGTTGAATTTCCTGTAAAGTAATAATTTTGGCGTTGTATTTTTTGGCTAATATTTTTATTTGAGCCTTGTTTACAGTTTTGCAAAGGGTTGCTTCATACCACCAGCAGTGGAGCCAAAACAACTACCCTTGTATTTCACCAAGTTCCGATGACGCTGTTTAGTACACAAGAACCCCTATTCTATGTTGTCGAAGCTTTACTATTTATACTCACATTCCAGATGAAATTCGCCACTGAAAACTATTTTACCTCTATGTATGTAGTATTGCATTGTTTGTTAATAATATTTGGCACTTTTAAGTACTAAGAATGATGAGCATACATGGGCAAAATACATTTCGTAACTTGAGTATTGGTTTTTCAGGTTAATTCCTTTAAAAAATAAATGCGATTGAATTTTTTGTGGTAAAATATATCCTATGTTAATGTAGCTTCAACAGAATGTTTTGTTGGAACTACATGAAATTTAACATATGTTATTATCCAAATTAATTTTTTAAATTGATGATTGAGTACAACAATGATTTTTTTTCACATAACTTTTCCTTGTTTTTTTTATTTGAGTTACATAAAAAAGGATGAACGTTTATTCCAAGTTCAAAATGTTTTGAAGATAATTAAATTTAATTAAAAGTATTAGTGAGATATGATATATGTCGCCTTAATTAATATACATATAAGCAAATATTTAAATCTAAAAATTTGAATTATCAATTTTTTTAAAATCTTACAACAGAATTAATGTTAATTTAATTTGTAGTCTATATGAGAACCTTACACTATTTAAATATACTAATAACATAACATATAACTATTTAAATATACTGAATAACATAAATAATGGACCATGAAATTGCATGTAAATTATTTCTTTAAAGAAAAGATTTTATATTTACATTTAAATTTTAATGGAGATCAAACATTAAATTAATATTTAAAAAATTCAAAATTTAGCGACTGTATTATTTAGCAACAGTATTTAAAATTCAATATTTAGCAGTGTTTGCTAGTTCTTTCCATCGCTAAAAGGGGAAGGGGGAGACAGTATCCTGTACGTACAGAGAGATACGCAAATAAGGTTAATAAGTTCTGAGATATTTTACAAAAAAAAATTATTTTTTACATCTTAAGCAAAAATTTTGAAAAAGAAACTGATTTTATTCTATTTTACTTTTCATTTCTTGATGGTAAAAACGTATTAAACTCAAAATCTGCATTTAAAAATCTTTTATTCGTTTTTTTTTTCTATTTATTAAGATTGAATTCTTTTATTAAGTATGTGGCCATTCTCTGGAGATACTTTATTTTAGTTTTCTAGTATTTTTTGGTAAATTTCATGCATATGTGCGGTGACCTGTGAATCAAGACGCAGACCTAAAGTCAATTTTAAATTTCTCCTAATTTTAAAAGCATAACTCTACTGGGCTGTTTCTGTTTCACATTCAACCTCGTTTGTATTTTTTTTTTTTTTTTTTTCGTTTTTCAAATATTTGCCGTTCAGAAATAAAAATGTTCTGTAATTTTATGAAGTCAAGTATTAACCATTTATACTTTCGTTTTTCTATAAAATTATGTCCACAAATAAGCATATCTTTGATAAACATTTTTGTATTCAAATTAATACATAAATTCAAACCCATAATGAAAGCTATTCAAACATACATTATTAAATTTCTGGTTTTTATGGTGATGAAAAAGTAGATTTTTTTTTAACCTATTGACTGTTTGCTGTACAATTAACAGAACTAGAAAGAGCATTTTACTGTAATGGATGCTTTTAAAAATACTGGAAACTAATAAGAAAAAGAGATAAATCAGAGGATTGTCGGAAGAAAATTATTTTCTGCTGACAGCATTCAGGCTCATTAGAAAAGTTCCCTTTCATTGAACCCGAACGGTGTTCGGGCAAATCTGTTAAGTGGTTAATACTCTGTATCATATTTATAAATGAATGTTTCTCATAATATTTTTTGCCCATGTATTAGTATAATGAGTACATTTGAAATTGATCGTTCGTTATTTTCACCAGGTCTAAACCAAGTCTCCCCTGTATATACAAAATACACGTGATGGAAAACGGATGTGTTTCAATCGCCCTAAAAGACGCCGTTACAGTTCCTTCGATTTGCGATTGAAACGCATAAAGTAAGCGATCAATTTTAAATATATTCATTGTTCTATTTATATATATTCTTGTTACCTTTTTATTACTTTTTTTTCACCTTTACAATTTTTTTCATATACCTGCATGATATTTTCCTAAAATATTATTATTTTTATAATTTATGCATATATCTTCTATCTCTTTCTGTTTTTTCTTTTCCTGTTTTGAAGAGAGATCCAGCCTCATCAACTGTTTGCTGCTATACATTCTGCAGGCCTTGTTCATTACAGTATAAATATAAATGTCTTAAAATTTTATCTTTAAGAAATTCATAAAGAAATTACAAGCAATCTTCCAACATTTAATAAGTTTATCCTATCTTTATATATATTCTTTTCCTATGTATAAAGTTTCTCAAAATTGTTTTACAACTATGTATACCGGTTTCATACTAAAACTGCCTTTGTAAATGTTTAAAGTAGCAGAGATATAATTATGCAAGAAAGTCTTGCTGTATATTTTTTATACAATGCAGCATGTATTTTATTAACTACTTCAATTTTACATTTAATATGCAGTTTATTTTTCATACTTTTATTTATATATAGTTCTCTTTCCTTGATCAATATATTTTTAGTTTAATTAGGCATGCATCCTTTTTATTTCTGTTGCATTTAATAGTAACTGCTTCTCAGTACGAAGCATGTAGCACAAGCAGAACTTTCGTCTCTTTTATAAAAGAAATATACTTACTTTGAGAAATACATTGAAAAATATACTTACATAATATTTCTCAACGTAAAAATAACATCTACAACTAAACAGACTGAAATAATGAAGCGCATGATTATATATGTATATTGGATGTTATGCTCTGATTTAGCGCAGTATGATTTGTAAAATGTAACAGATAAACCAAACAATCGATGCTGTAAAAGACAACAGAATTGAATTTATCCTGAAATTCCCCGGTTGGTATATTTGACACAGTAAACGAGAAATTCACGACTAGACATACGTTTTTCAGAATTTAATTTAATTTAAAAAAGCCCTTTTAATTAAAAAAAAGCCACTACAGATTGTAGGTGGTCGCTGCACTACATACTACGATTATGGGCCTGGATTTGTATCCTGGTATGGGCTATGGGCCTGGTGGCTCATTCGTCCGTCCCTCAGAGGGAGTACTGTTTGCCACCTACTAGTTGCCCCCAAGAGTGTTCCACCTGAAGAATGATCGTCGTCACAGAACTTTCGAATAGCTTTTAAACAAGCCGATAATATTAAACACTTGAAATTAATAAAAATGTTTCTTCACAGAATTCACTGTGTACTAACACTAACAGTAAAGCTGTATGTCTCATGCAACTTTGAGAAAAAGATCATAAGCACAAAACTTGCCTTCAAAATGGGTCGAGGCGCATTCAGTGTTTGGAATCATCGAGCAATTCCTCATGTTTAGCTTTTTTTCCTGAGTGCTTAGTAACTCTATAGGTTCATTGTTTGTAACAGTTCACAATAATGCTTTTAAAAAGACATTCTAAGTTTTTCCGAATCTCTAGCGCAATTCATTGTTTTAAAAAGCTATTCAGAAGTTGCATGATTTCCAACAAAAACCTTAATAAAGTGTCCAACAGATCGAGTCTTTGTACTGGTGATGTCCCGTATGGGTAATATCTGCCCTTGAAAAAAGGAAATGTATTCGAACAATCCTTTTGCACTGAAAAACTGTTTTTACCAATACTCTCATAAATTATGGTAATGAAAATCAAAAGTATACATCATTACTAATTATCTTTTTTCTTCTCTTTCCAGTTTGTTAAAAAGAAGCGAAGATGCGACTGATATCTTGTAGGCATTTTTTTTGTTGCTTTAGTTGTGGCACCGGACCCATACTAAAGAACAATTGTGTGCCCTGTCTTTCAAAATGGTTTGAAGCGTTTTTCATCACGGTGTATAATCTGCATGTCCCCATTGTGTTTATTCCCACCTTTATCCCCCAAAGTACTAGCTCCCACATTTGCAATAGGAGAATCATTTTCTCAGGGCATTCCTATTGGACTCTATGGACTTAATGCATAACCTGTGACTCATATTTATTTTTTAAAATGTATCAAGAACCTTTGAATTTGTATAGATAACTACTAAGTCCGACTTGAGAGAAAATAGCATTTATATGAATGTGCATAACGTTACTGTATGTTACTATGAATATAATGATACTCACTATGCATGTTTATAAATAATGCTATTTTAGCTCATAAAGTATAATAATTGATCTTTGTACATAAAAATATGTTTCAGAAATTACACTCGTGATAATTTTAAAATGATGTTTACACTAAGTTTCTTCTTTTAAATATAAATTTATAGTTTAAAATCAAAAAACTTCTCCAAACCGATGGTTTTTTTTTTACATGCTATTATTATTATTATTATTAAGATTAACACTGCGAATCCTGTAAAACTATGTACATAGACTTTTTCAATATCTTCTATGAATAAATAATTGTACTGCAATGAATTTTATGAATACACAATGATAATACTGATATTTTCTATGCATTGCTATTATTATTTTAATTGTATTATTATAGATTTTTTTAGTCCTGAATTATTTTATTAGAATTATAATTTATAATATGATTCGTTTGAGTTTTGTACCTGGTTAATTTTTATTAGTTCATTCTCAGGATATGTATCAACTTACAATCCTAAGCTGTTCATTTATCACATTTACTGATAGACACATTAGTTTTCTAAAATTATTTCTACTTTTAGAAGGTAATTGCCAAAGTTTAATAAAATATGCATATTTTTCTTTATTAATAGTGTTCAAATGTATTTAAAATATTAAATTTAAAAAAATTTAGCTAGAAAAATCTGGTTCTATATTTAACCCAGATAATTTGTGTAATAACATTTTATTCAGTAAATAATTTGTTCAGAAAAAAATTAATAAATAGTTAAAATTTGCATATCACTCAATAAAATTTTATGTATTTAGCATTTTCACAAAAGCTAGGGAAAAAAGGAGAGTATTAATGCAATGAAACTAAACTGTACTAAATTTAAATTTTAAAAAACATAAGCATTTCTTGCAGTACAAAGTACTTTTATTATATTTTTAATGTTTAATTATATATAAAGAATAATTGGTTGTTTTTTTAAGTGTTTATATTTAATGGAATAAAATTTATTTATTTTCAGTATTTATACTAAGCAGAAAATTAACAAACAAATTAGTAAATTATTAGTATTTGTTTTTATGCACAAAAGGGGTGCAAACATATGTGCAATATTGTTTTCAGTCACAGTGAATGAAGTATTATCTGTACACACTGGAAAGGTTCTAGATACTGAAATGTCGCTTGTACAAAGCTGTTAGTTTGTAAAACTGTGTTATTATTTAAAATGAACAAAGAAAGTGAATCAGTTTTAACATATTGTGCATACAGTTTTGTCGATGAAATGTTCTCATTCACACTTCTTTGCAATGTACATGTGTTAATGTACTCAATATTCATATATACACATGAAACTGTCATTTAGTCTTTGATAATATACAAATCAAGATCTGAAAATATTCATGTAGATAATATTGCTCTTACTGTGAAACTGGTTGTAATGCTTTAATGAGACACCAGGTTCAAATGAACCGTGCTTTTAAAAAGAAAAGCTTTATTTCTGTTAATTTATTAAAATTACGTATAAAACAATATTATATCAATACATTATCTTAAATAGTATGAACAAAATCCTTTTTTATTTATGATTTATTATTTATGATTATTTATGATCAATTTTTTTTCATTGTTTGTGAGATATACTCATATGCAGAAGAGCCTGTCATTGTTATTACAGCACCTTTTATTATTATTATTATTGTTGTTGTTGTTGTTGTTTATTTTATTTTAAAAAAAACTTTTTAAATATTTCTTGGTACATTTTAAATTTATTTACGGTGAATAAATTAGGAATTTAGTCAACAGAATGATAATTAATCAATCCTCTTTCTTAGAAATTGGAACTTTTGACCAAACCTCCGGTTGTTATTTCTTTTTCTTTTCGTTTGAATGTTACCATATCATCCAAAATAATGTAAATTTTAAACATTTATTGAAAAATCATCTTAGATATTGCGCTATTTTACTTATTTGTTTTGTTAAGAAACATTCATTTATATTTCTAACAAATTCGATGAAATTGCTTAAAAAAAAAAAAAAAAAGTGTGAAGTAAGCCTAAACCAATTATAGTAATTAGTTAATCTAACCACTTCTAAACAAGACTCTGAGTAAACTATCAAGCATTTCTATCACTGATAACACAATAGATTATAACAGTAGCTTATAACGACTTTGACATGCTCTTTCTTTTATTTTATGTAAATTTCAGCAATTCTTTCAAATATTTATGTCAGATTATCCCAACGTTCCTTTTGAAACTTGTGTTGCAATTATATTAACCTGGTGAATTTTCTACATCAAAGCACTCCGCTCATACTTTTCACAGGTATTTATACATGTACAGTGTGTTGTATAAGCCAAAGTTGTATACTTGTATTTAATGTGTGTTACCTCGTCCCTTCTTTCAAGCCTAAGTTTCTTACCTAAGTGTAAAGGTAGATTCTGCACAACAAGGTTTGACGTTAATTTTACTCATTCATAATGGAAGTGAATTTAGATTTCCATAGTCACACATAATAATTATTGAATTTTAACTTTAATTTATTGTACATTTTCGGGATTTTTTAAATATTTGTTAATGCAGCTTTTGTATAATCTATCATGATTTTTACCAATAAAGAATTCATCATAAATAATTTTAGCTTGCTGGAATATTTTTCACTTACTTTGACTGGGAAATTACTTTGACTATTTATAATTAAAGATTAATATGATTAATCAAAGTAAGAATGAAAGAAAAGCTGATTGAAACGCATATAATTTTTAAACTCTGTAGAAAATCGAAAATCTCTGCGTAATAGGACAAAACAACTTTTCAGTAAACACTTAATCTATATTCTAATATTTATGTAAATTCAACTCTAAAGATAGTCTAATGAGTGCTATTCCTTTTTTTTCAAATTTACACATTTCTTTTTTAAACCGTACAATCAAAATATTTCCAAGTACAGTTGTGATAAACACTTACTAAAATTCCAACAAAACAAAAGTATCCAAACAAAAAGTACAAAAGAAATTACAACATTTTTTCGTATTCATTTTTTATCTACTATTCAAATACATGAAAAAATATGTTTTGCTGGATTTAACAAAACTTCGTTGGCTGAACAAAAATATGTTTTGAGGTCTTTTAACCAAATACTTTTCTTGGACCAGCAGAACACTTCATTAAATGAAGAAAATATTTTATTGAATCAACATAAATACTCTTTATTCAGAAAATCAAATACAAATTTTCTAGATTAAAACATACTCCTTTTTTAGATTAAGATCATTGAATTAGTGAGATCTATATATTAAGATTTGCAAGTGCTCCTTTCTTTAAATAAAAAGTAATTTGTCTAAAGGAAAAAGAATTTGTTTAAAATTTTGAAAAGTAACATTAGCCTCTGAAATTTTTGCTTTTATTAATCAGATTGTATTTTATAATAATCTGGAAATAAATTTGTACAAGTCCTGAATTTTTATACAATATACATTTAACAATCGTTAGAATAATATAAAAAAGAAAATTTAAAAGAAAAACAGCTGCTGTCAAAAGGTTGATTTCATTTATATTACAAAAATATTTTTTTAATAAGAACATATATTAAAAAAAGTATACCCATTAAAATTTGAATGAAAGAAATAATTTTGGATAATGGCATAAGGAAACCAAAATAGTATACAATAATTGAAATTGGTGACTTTTGAAGAGTACTGAATTTTAGAATACTATTTGCTGAAAATTACAGTGCTTGGGATATGTATTACTATTTCCTATAATCCATCTTTTAATGTATCCTTGGAGATACATTTTTATTTAAAAAAATATTCATATATGAATTTTCTTACATTATGATTATCTCACTCAAAATTCTATAAATTAAGTATTCATACTTTATCATTTTGAGCTACACATTTCTTACTGCTTAAACTAATATTTATAGATTCTGTAAATTGATGTTACATGTCTTTACTCAATTCCAATAATATATTGAAGTGAATAATTTTCATCCATTGTGTAAGAAGAAACTGATGATACAAAAAACTAGTTCAAAAATCAACTAACATATCGATATAATTAAGTATTAATTGTTGAAAATTATTGTTAACTTGTATTGTGAAGTGTAAATATAAATCTGAAGAAAAAAAAACCACTATTATGTACTGTTATATTATTCTTATTATTCAATGTTTTATGATGTAATTGAATTTTATTTTTTATATTTATGCTGTTAAAATTTTATCATGAAACTGGAATGATTTCGGAAGCTGAAATTTCTAAATTAGTAGGATTCAAAGCAATGGTCACAGTTTAAGTTTAATTTAATAATCTTTTGTTTCATAGCATTTTTTATTAATTTAGTAAAAGTAATATTTTGTAACTGTTTAAACAGAGTATTTAGAAATTTCAGCTTTTAAATAGATTAGTTTTTTTTTATTTATAAGAAATTTAGTTAAGATTTTTCATGCAGTTATATTTTTAGTAATTAAATTACTATTTCTTGAAAAACGGTAGTAACATACTGAGTTTATATAATGTTAATAATTTACTCTATAAATCTCGAGTTACTGAGAGTAAACCCGGTGTAGTTCTGGTAGCTCTGTGCTTTGTTACACTGTACTACGGGACAAAGATGGTAATTTGGGAGAACAATTAATAATATTGTCGACTTTTATCACATAATGAAAATAATAAATCCCATGATAGAAGCTATCATTATAATAGTATATTTTATTACATAATTGTTGTTTGAAATACACAAAAATTTCATATTTTAACCTTTTTCAAATAGTTTGTGATATTGGGTTTCATGTAAAACCTCGCATTTTAATAGCAACTTAATTGATTGGTGTTTGTTTTCTTTTTGGAAGGTAAATTTACAATGTAAAGGTTATATGTTTTTATTGCTAGTAGTTTAGTTAGCAAATAATGCGTTTCAAACCTTTTTCCACAATATTCAAGCATCCAAAATGGGTCCTGACAATTTAACTTCATTATTGTTAAATAATAAAACCAATTTGTAAATTTAATGAATTTCTAAATCTACTAATTGTGCAAACATTAAGGCTCAGAAATGGATAAAATTTATTACACAATGAAATTAAAATTCCATATTCAGTTTACGTCTGATTTTTTTAGTTCATGATAACTCGGGAATTTATTGCGATTCATTATATAACTCATGTGTTTTACGTTTTACGGTTTTCTCTCATTTTTGTATAAATAGTATAATCCTATTTGAAGTTTTTTTTTCTGTGAAATATATGATTTTGTTAACGTTTTTCAACATCTAAAGTTTATTGTATTACTAAAATTATTCTTCGAAAATTTTGCTGCTTGCAAAATGGTATCTGTACTTTAGAGCTTCTAAAAAGAGCACTCTGATAGGAGAAAAACTGTTTTTCAAATGTTTTCCTTTTAGAGCAAATGTAAAAATAAATAAAAAATATTCTGTGCAATATGTAATACCGGTTTAAACTTTGTACATACTTCTTTAATGTTTTGCTTATTTGATATCTTTTACATTTTATTGTTGAAATTCCTCTTACTATGCACATGGCTCTATCATTTGAAAGACAATCCTCACATTTCCATACTGTAAATGGCAATTGTAAGAAAACTTTATTTTGCCGTAAGATTTTTTCAAAATCACAAAATGCGTCGCATATTATCTACATCCAAGAACAAATTTTCCATCTAGATATCAATAATTATGTATAGTTTTAGAAACTTTTCCCTTGTAGCACAACTGGTTCAGAAAACTAAGACGTGATTTGAACGTTTTCTGAACGTCTTTAGAACCGATTGTGCTACTAGGGTTAGGTAGGGTAGGATACAGCAAGACGGTTCAGAATCACATAGCAATGCGCTGTCGGAAACGTAGTCCTCATTTAGCGGTTAATAATCACTTTAGAAGAAATGTTCAAGTAATAGTAAACTTTCCAACCATGGTTTTTCAAAAACTAATCCATCTTTCACCGATTGCACTTGATAAAAATTGTTAATTCAGAATTTTGTTTCTGCATTACATTGATGCAGCTGTCGGAGGAAAGCCCATTGTTTATGAATCTTGATTAAGAAATTAGACACACACTTCAACACTTATTGCAAAGATATTATTAACAGGTACATGAAGAAGACGTTGCCGACCCCGCATTCCTGTGTGATTCTGAATCGTCTCGGTGTATTCTAAAAGTTTGTAAAACAAAATTTGAATCACCCTATATATATATATATATATATATATACTTTCCCATTCAAAGAAAAAAAATAAAAGTGCAAAATGTTGCATATAAGAGTTTTCGAATGTACTTAATTACCGGTGTAAATAATTAGAAAAAAAATTTCTTAAATTTTATTGTAAAAATTAATTCTAAATGAGTTTCTTAGTAATTAATTAAAAAAAAAAAAAAAAGCTGGTAGTACAGCATCAGAGAGCATCAAAATATACGAGCTTTCAGCACCAAGAAAAAAACGAACAATTGTTGTTATTCAATATAAAACTCTTGTTGTACTATTAATAATTTAGTTTCATTATGTAGCTTAAATTGAATGATTAAAAAAAAGCTATTTTTCTATGTACTCTATCGAGTGGAACAAACAATGGAAGTTGTCAATAGAAATCGTGCTAGACGGAAAATATTGCATTTTGGTAATGCATTTAAAAACGGGAACTACTGAATTTTTATTTTGAAAAGGAAAAATTATAGCAGTTCATAAACAAAAAATATTTAATGAAATATTTATTTAGTTTTACACGCATTGCTGTTCAGACTATTTGTTCTGGAAAAGTACTTGAGTTTAGATTAAGAAACCTATTCCCTTGAAAAATAAACTAAATAATTATCTTTATCTAAGTATAATGCGATTTTCTTTAACAAAATGTCTACTAAAAAGATTTAACCGATTTTTTTGCGGATATTTTCTCAAAAACAAATAAATTTAAAATAATAATAATACATGTAAAATCTGTTAATAATATATAACTTAGAACAGCTTATAGAACTTTATATATTTTTCTTTAACAATGCCATTTCTTTATGCAATGCTTTTTCAAGGTAGAGAAAATGACAACTTTGAAGCAATTTAGCTACTAAATATGCTTCGTAATATTCCTAAAGTTCTATATAAAACTGAGGCTCTCATGAATGAACAACAGCATCAACAAAATGTCATTAACTACTTTGCATATCAGTAAAATAAAGTTTCAGAAATGTAAAAATGAAAAACTCATTTATGTATTTGAAATCAAAAGTATACATACATATCGTAATGTATGTAAAAATATTTTATGTATAAAGAGAAAAAAAAAATGTTTTTCCCACCAGTTTAAAGTGTAATAAATATAATCAGATTTGGTTATACTTATTTTCATTGATTAAGTGATCCACATTAGTACAGTTTCGTTTCTATCGATTTTTTAAGCTAAGAACTTTTTTTAAATTTTAATCTTCACTGTATAGTAAATTAATCATTATTAAAAATATAAAATATTTTTAACGATCCACATCCGGCAAATATTTCTGCATTGAAAACTAAAAATACTTAAATATTTTTGAACTGAATTGGATTAACTTGAAATCAACTTTGATAATCAAAATTTGTTCAGGAACTAAGTCATTAAATTCTTTTTTCTGTGATCAATAATCTTTTTAGCCTCTATTTTTAATTTGATTGCAAACTCTTCTCAGCAAAAAAATTGGTCGGATCTAAGTAATAAAGTTTTGAATATTTTCTCCTTTTTGCAAATTTACCCCGAGAGGTATTTTATTTTAATGTTTATAACATTTATCATACTTACCATTAATTTCTAAAGCAAAACGACGTGATTTTACTTTTAAATATGATTTCCTCTGAAGTTAACATGAGACGAACCAATAACATAATTTCTAAAATAAATCTTTTTTAAATGTAAATAATTTCATACTGAAACGTGACAAAATAATCTTTTTAGGGCTGAATTGTTGTGGATCACTTTATAAGTTTCATGTCCAAGTATTTTAAGGAAAATCGAATAATTTATTCTCTTCAACGGTATTTAACTTATAAAGAATAAGTATATTCAAAACCTTTGTGTAGAAAAGTTAATGATTTCTAAAGATTAAATAATGATTTCAGTCTTAATTTTTTAAAGGAAATTTACTTAATTCTTCACAACCCAAAAGTGTGGGCTTTCATTCTTAAATGTATCTGTCATACTGAAATAATAATAATAATAATAACTCATAGATTTATAAGGAAGAAATTACAGTTATTTAAAATTTGAAATTACAGTTATTTAAAGCTTAAAATTTCAAAATTTCGAAACAATATTTCATAATACGATTAAACTTCATTGAATTAAAGATTACAAAGATTGTATTTTTTCTTCAATTACGTGAAATATTCTGCTTGTGAGATTTTATAAAATTCAAGTACTTGTAATTAATTCAATCGAAATGTTTAAAAACAGTTGTAATGAAGTACTCATGATGAATAAATACTTGTAATTCAGTAGGAAATTTTAAAAAGCTTGTTTATTTGATTTTATGCATGTAAAACTGAATAGTTTTTCTGCATAAGATACTTAACTTCATTGAGCAATGATATTATGATCACTTTTGTTTGTAACGTTTTATAAGCGAAAAAAAAAATTGTCTGTAAATCTCCTCTGGTGAAAAATCATGTCTTATTGTTCTATCATTAAAAGCTAAATAAGGTCACAAATCTGACCTAAATGTAAATGAATTCGACCTCGCGAAATATGTATGCAGTTTTTTTTTTCTTTTGAAGCATGTAGAAACTTCTACCCGGGGAGATCGTCGAAAAACCACGATCTGCTCGTCTGTCTACTTAGTGTTCTGTCTCGTAGATGTTAGTGTTGTTTAGCCTCCCGTCCTGTGCGGTATCTTGTGTGTACATATTGTAAATCGGTTCAAAAATGCTTTGTTTTTCAGAGGGAACTTTCTTCCCTCCCCAAGTCCTTGTAGTCTTGTGGACCGTATTGTAACATTCTCTAGAAACTTGGTGGTGACAATAAAGTAGAAAAATGATTCAATAATTGTCTCTGGTCTTTTATTACTATATTTTTTGTTTTTGCTTTAGTTTCTGGTATGCCACAGACATCCCCCCCTCATGGTGGGCCTCTGACTTGGAGGTATTGGCCACTACTAAGGCCGAAATTGTTGGTCCCTTTGTTATGGGGGCACTAGTAGCTGGACCAAAGTCGCCCCCTATGAAGGGACAGACACAATGACAGCTACGTCCAATCGGGGATCGACTCACCATAGAACAGAGGTTATGTCACTGAAAATGGCAAACGGCCGAAGTGTGACGGTCCCGGGTTCAGGTTCCGTTGCGCGGCTGTCGATCTAACGGTCTGGGGCAGTGTTTCTCAATCTTTAATGGCTGACGGCACACTGAAAATATCTAGAATTATTTCCGGCACGCCTGAAGATAAAAATTGCAAAGGGTGTATGATACAAAAAATTGATAAATACAAATAACTTTAAAAAATTGTTTATTTACCAAAATAATAATAATAATAATAATACATTCAATGAAAGGGCTAAGCCTGTTTTTGCATGGGTCTTGAGGCAAACAGCTGTTTCAAAAATTGGCAGAACGGTTTTCCATGTATGAAATAAAAGTGTCGCTCTTCTTGGTGTATAGCTTACTGAAAGTGAACAAGACAGGACATGATAAACAGAAAATGTCATATCGCTGATATGATACCACGCAGTTTTAATAATTTTTCAAAAGCCCTGGCGGCACATTAAACTATATCTCACGGCACATCAGTGTGCCGCGGTACACAGGTTGAGAAACACTGGTCTGGGGTTTTGGTAGGTTTTCTCCAGATGTAACGTGAGTACGCGTTAGAACCCCTTAGTAATTCCTCCTACCAAGGCACTCACCATCCTTGGCAGATCGCCCCAGCGTAGCGTTGCCATAATCACACAAATACACCCAGTCGGGGATCGAACCCCGAACGCTGGGAGTTGAACCCGAAACCGTAGTACAGTGCTTTGCCAACCATAAAATCTGCTCAGCATCTCACACAAACATAAACAAACAGCATGCTCAAGGCCTCTTCATCCATTTTATAGAAATTTCAGGAAATAGCAATTACTTTCAAATCTCGTTAGTAAGTCACCGGGATAAGACGTCATTCTGCATGTTACATCATCTTTCAGAGGTCCCGAACTTTTTAATACGCCTTTGCACATCGAATACGCCGCTTACTGCGTCGCTATTTTTTCAACCACTCCGATAGGCACCACTCTTAAGAGTTCAGTATACAAACTCGGCTCCGTTTCTTTGTCAAGATTATCTCCAAAAAGAACTTAATTTTTGTTGAGTACGACTGTCAGCATTTTTCCTTTCAAAGATTGCTTGCCTTATCGACAAATTTTAAAAACTCTTCCAGGACTATTCCTTGCTTCGACTTCCGTACGATGGCTTATTAAATGTGATAAATTGTACAGTAAGTACAACGTACCTACTGTCTTTATAAAATATACTTTACTTAATTTGTCACGCATTTCATTAATTTAAATTCTTCCGATTTATGTAATTATAATGCAAATTAATTATAGGCGCGCTTATTATATGAGCATTTGAAATTTCGTTTACATTTAACCATTTGAAGCGCAATAATATCGCAATGTCGAAAAAAGCGCAGTCGTTGCCATCACTCGATTTAACTGCCAGCAATATGGCGGTCGACCGAATCGTCCATCGCGTGCCACAGAGCTAAAAGGACATTTTTGGCACAGCTGGCTTGCTACCCAGGTAGCACACACAGGTTGTCAGAACGTGATCACCACGTCTTACACTGTGCAAAACGCGTTCTGGTTCAAAATGTGTGCTTCGGCTAATTCAGCTTCACGTTTTACTCTAGTACTCTGAAGTATCTACTATGAAAGAATTTTCTTATTGGGACTGCTTAACGTACAAACAAGAGATTCTATAATCCGTTCTATAATCCACGTACGCCACCACATACTACAGACGTTTCATGTTGTACGACTTACAGTGACGACAAAAACGCCGCGCCAGAGGGCCAGAAGAAGTGTCAGCAACACCTCACCTCAACCAAATAAAGTGTTCTGCCGCCATTATTGAACGAGACTACGATCGATAGACTGTGTTGTTGGAGTAAGCCTTTGGACATTCCTTTTCCTTAACAAAGTAAGTATTCTGTTTATTTGAAATGTATGTATCTAATATTTTTTATGCATTATCAGATCCCTACGCTATTTTGTTTTTGTAGGTGGGGTGGAACTTAATTAAAGTATTTACCTTACCTACTAAATATCCCACGTGCAATTACGCCGGCGGAATTTTTCTAGGGGGTGCACGGCACGCAGAGTGTTGCATCCAATGTTTTTACTGTCCTTATTTTACAAATATTATTAATATTTTCATGTTAATTATATTTTTCGAACTCCAGGAGGGTGCAAGTGCACCCTACTCCCGGCGCTCTTGCCCACATATCCTGTTTTTATTTCCTGTATACTGATACAATTTGTGTTAATTGATTTTTAATAAATAAGTATTGTGGACCCGATTATACAAGTTCCTTTCTCCGCAACATTTTTCAAAATTATATTTCTAATTGTGTAGCTTAGGGATGCAACGGATATACGACAAACATACAGCATCCGGCCAACGTGCCGGATGATTGGCAGTAGCTAGATATTAAATATCCGGCCTAAAATTATATACCGGGAAATAACATTAATAATAAACAGTAATAATGAATAAATTGTAAAAACTTCAATAATAAAAAAAATGAGAAAACATTTTTGTGAAAATATTTTATTTTTAATACATTTTAGAATGCATTTTTATCATTTATGGAAAATGAGGAGGAAGGAATTAAGTAATCTTTTTTAAGATTGGAATGGTTTTGTCACCAACGCAAAAAAAAAAAAAAAAAAAAAAAAAAACAATACTAAAGCTGTTCTAGGAAATGAAGCTTAATGTTTTAAAGCATTTTAATTTTAATCTAAATCTCTTCCTTATTTTTCCATTATTTTGTTTAATACTCGCATATGTCTTAAGAGCAAAAATTGATCGCTGTTGTAAGTTTTCTAAATATTTTTTTATTAGCAAATTTTTTATGTTACTGACAGAACACATGACATATACACTTATTTGCCCCCAAAATATCTTTCTGACATGCATGAATGGCATTAAAACATCCTTTTGTTTCTCTCCAAAACGTAGTTTCACTTCGCCTGTCGCATCTCAATATTTTATTTATTCATTTATTGTCATGGGAAAACAAGTCTCCCGATTTTAAAAATCATATCTCCTTATTTTTGCCTTTGCCAGGTTGGCAACTCTGATAGTGTCAGGGCGGAAAAATCTTCAGAAATTCATGTAACTTAAAATAGTACGTGCCGAAAAACATTGCTGCATTTTATTACTCTGTATTATTCACTTTATTCAGACTGTTTGCATTCAAAAGAGATGTTGCAGCCACATACCGAATCAGTACAGACACCTAAAACATATCAAGAACATAGCCATTAATCTCTTGAAACTTTTCTTGAATTTTGCTAATGATCAATCGCTAATTTTGTACATTCCCAATCGTGCATATGGCAAGAAAAATTCCATGCCCCGAGCATGTCGGGCAATAGATTTTTCCGTCCCTGGTTGGTGTATTTTGCACAAAAACACATGCTAAATATGGATGGTGGGTGATAAGCTATTCCTGTGTTTTTATTATGTTCAAATGTCTATATACATGCATCAATAAATTATGTTGTATTACACCACCTCAATTACAATGTCTTAATGTGCCTGGACAGGGCTCGGGCTAATGAAAAATTTCTCCTTTATTTAGAGATGTACTGAGTATTCGGTTGGTATTCGGTATACTGCCTATTCGGCAGACAAACCGAATATTCGGTTTGACCGAATACTTAAATATTCAGCAGCCGAATAGTAAACAAATTTAAGTATTCCCCTTCGGTAAACACATGCACATTTTTTATATCATGAATGAAAGATATAGTATAGTACCATAGTACTAAATTAATTTTAGTTGTTACTTACTACTATTACATGTGAATAAGCGTTTGAAACCCTTATAAAGTCCTCCTACCAAGGCACCCCCATCCTTGGCAGATAGTCCTAACGTAGCGTTCCACAATCACACAAATAACCAATATCCCTATGAAATTAGTTTTAATGTAAGAGAAAACACTCAGATTTTGAATTTGAAGATTTTCTTAAATTTACGACGAAGGGCTTGGACTGAAGAAGTTCAAAACAATTTTTGAACGAAACGCGTATCCTCTTTCCTTTTACTTCTTATGTGTGTTTTTTACAAAGTTTTTTAATTACTTTATCGTTTAACACTAGTATTTTGAGTGTTTTTACACTTGGATGTTAAATTTTGCATTTTAATTTTTCAAGTTTTCAACCATATGAAATATTGTTTAAGAAAAAACTAATTAAATTAATCATTGCAATCAAAGTTTAATAAATTTTAACCAAGTATTTGGTTAGAATTTTAAACGAATATTTGTTCTTCGGCAAAGTATGGTTTTAGGTGCATCCCTACCTTTTATTGATCATTGAAACAGATTTTAAAGTGATTCATGGGGAAAAAATAAACATACTTAAAAAAATAATTGTATTCTATCAATGAAGTAATTAAATTTTATTTATCTGTAGATGAAATTGCAGGCTCTGGCTCCAATTAAAATAATATCGCTTGGGTTAAAAGTCCTTAGGCTTAAAAAAAATGAGCCCGAATTCATCTCTTAGTGACCGAATATTCGTTCCACCTCTAGTTTAAGCTAGGGTTACTGTTCTTAGTATACCCCAGGAATGAAGAAAGTGTTTAGGTCCCATTATTTCCCTGGAATGTATTTTTTTTTTCCCCAAAATTTTCCATAAACTGAAGAATATTTTCACATTATGCGACTGTTTATCACTGACTTCTTTTGATCTCTACAAAATAAATTTTCTTTTTTTTTCTCTTTATGTACACTCGATAAAAAAATTCCCAAAACTTCAGAATTTTAGCCCAAATCTCGTTAGTGTCCAGACCAGGGACAGAAAAATCTCCAAAAAGTTACATACCCAGTCAGACACATAACCTCGAATAATAAGTATACCCAAACCTAAAAATTTATATACATGAAAAATATTACTACCTATTATTTCTCTGTAAAATTTATTATTAAGACAGCTTGCATTGAAAGGAAATGTTGCAATCACAAACCAAATCAGTATGGACATGTAAGATACATGAGCAGCACATTAAAGCTATTTTATTAATCTCTTAAGGTAGATTTTTTTTACATGCCCAATCAGGCATGTGGCTAAAACAAGTACATGTCGGGCAATAGACTTTTCCGTCCCTGGTCCAGACATATTCTGCATCCCTGGGATATCCCACTTATGTTTCTATAATTTGTTGTTCTAAAGTTAAACCTAAAGATAAAATTGTATCTGCTAAACCTTAAAAATGTAAATTTCTTTAATATTTCTGCTTTATTGTATATGTTATACAATATCAGAATTGTTTACAGGGATGAGATTCTTCCTACTTTTGTTGGATTTTCCTACTTTCCCGTTTTTTCAAATCTCCAGGCTTTTCTTAAAAACTTTTGGATTTTACGAAAAATTTGCTCATGAACGTCCGGTCAGAGTGCCACTTTACCAGAACCTGCTCTGGCGTCATACTGTTCAAATATCATTTGCGCACTTTCCTTGACTTTTATTGCTTGAGTATTGTTTGCACATTTTTTCGTACTCTTTGCTTTTTTGTCTAACTCATCCCTGTGCTTAAGACTTCATCACTTTTATAGATGGACGCTAGACCTACAAGTTCTCGTCATGAAAGGCGTAAATGTGCTGCTTCCGTTAAAAGGCAGTGTACGGAAATGTCTATTGCGGCATTTATATCAAAAAAAATTGCAAGCAAAGAATGCCCTGAAAGAAATAAAGAAGAAAGTGTAAATGATACTGCTGACATTCAGATAGTATCTCTAGAATCATCATTGCAGGAAGATGACATGGTGGCTAATGAAATTATTGATGATGTTCAAGAGCTCCAACCAGATGACCTGGAAACCCCAAAATTAGAATTTAGCAGCGAAGATGAGGGAAATATACATAATTTTGATAATGACTCATCTTCACAAAGCAAATTGAATGAAAGTCTGAGAGTGTGGGCGACTAAACACCAGATAACTCATGTTGCTCTGAAAGAGCTTTTAAGTATTTTGCAGCCTATTGATGCTGATTTGCCTAAAGATCCCAGAACTCTTTTGAATACAGTTAGATCTATTAAAGTAAAAAACATGCAAAATGGAGAGTATCACCATGTTGGTGTTTTAGAAGGCATTATCCGGAAGTTATCTTCTTATAAATTTTTAAATATTAGCAATATAGCTCTAGATCTAAATATTGATGGTTTACCATTATATAAAAGCTCGTCTAAATCATTTTGGCCTATTTTAGGTCGGATTTATAACATAGACGGAAGTACTCCATTTCTAATAGGAGTCTTTTGTGGCTGTGGTAAGCCTTCAAATTTGTCAGAGTATTTAAGTGAAACTATACAAAATTTGGAGGCATTATTAGAAAGTGGTTTCCAATTTAATGGACATCATGTTAAATTCTCTATTAGATCATTTATATGTGATGCTCCAGCTCGAGCATTTCTAAAATGTGTTGTAGGACACACAGGCCGTTATGGGTGTGAGAAATGCACGACTGAGGGAGAATGGGTTGAGGATAGAATTGCCTTCACTGATTTAAATGCTGAATTACGGACTGATGCATCTTTTGAATCACTCGAGCATAGTTCTCACCATTCAAAAGATTCGCCATCACCACTAACAAAATTAGGAGTTAAAATGGTTTCAGAGTTTCCCCTAGATTATATGCATTTGATTTGTCTCGGGGTAACACGTAAGCTAATGTTTGCATGGATTAATGGCACAGGTCCCAAGAAAAATAAAGTTGCAAAACAGCATTGGACCGTAATTAATGCTATCTCAACTTCCCTAATTGAATTACAGCAATTCATTCCAAGTGAGTTTAGTAGGAAACCCAGATCTCTTCGGGAATTAAACAGATGGAAAGCCACTGAATTTAGGCTATTTTTGCTGTATGTAGGGCCAGTGGTGTTGAAATCTGAACTTCCTGAAGTGATCTTTCAAAATTTCATGCTTCTTCATACAGCTGTGTTTATTCTGATTCAGCCATCAGAAATTTCTTCCAAATTTTATTCTTATGCTGAAAAATTGCTAAGAGCATTTGTTGATCATGCAATAAAGCTGTATGGAAGAAGTTTCATTTCCTACAATGTGCATTCTATTATTCATTTGGTGAATGATGTAAAAAAATTTGGTCCATTGGATAGCTTTAGCTGTTTTCCATTTGAAAATTTTCTTGGGAAATTGAAAACTATGCTACGTAGCTCCAGCAAACCTCTACAACAGTTGGGTAAAAGGCTTTCAGAGTTTCAGGATGCTAGTTGTAAGGAAATAATTTCTGGGAGTTTTACAACACCTCACAACAAAGGGCCATCTCTTGGAGTAGATGGAGCCAAATTTTCAAAACTGACATTTTCAAAATTCATATTAAGTCTTACTGCAGGAGATAGTTGCTGCATATTAAATGATGGGTCCATTGTTCAAATAAAAAATTTTATTCAAACTGCAACTGAAAAAAAAAATTATATTTTCAAAGTTTAGTGTAGTAAAAGAATTTTATACTTATCCATGTAGTTCTTTGAAATTCGGTATAAGACTTGTGTCCCAACCATCTCCCAATCTTCTGTCAGTGTGTATTTCTAATATTAAATGTAAAAGTATATTGCTACCATATGGAAATGATTTCATCTCGTACCCACTGTATAATTTATGTTGTTAAATAATAAGAGCATTCTTATTTACATTTTTTTGCAAAATGCATCTAACTGTATTCAAAATGTTTTGTCATAGGTCAGCTGAAATTCACAGTATAATTTTTTGTGGGTTTTGTTGAATTCTCCTCCTCCTTTACTTTTCAAACATTTTTTTTTTTCTTTACTCATCTTCTGCAAGACTGCTCAGTTGCTTAATGTGGTAGTGTATTTTAAAAATAAAAATATAAAATTAATCAGGGTTGGTGTTAGGGCGTATGAGTTATTTGTTAGTAGACCAAGAAAAGTTTATGGAGTTTTTGTGGGAGACCGGGCTATTAAAGAGGGATATGTTTTGCAGTGAGTACGGTGGGGAAATGCGGTTGAGGAAGAATAAAAGCACTTCCGATTGGTTTTCTTTTGTCTGCAAAAGAATGCACCGCTTTGTTCTTCCTCTAAGTCTCTTAGGGCAGGCTCATGGTTTGTAAGCTCAAAGCTTAACCTATCTGAGATTTTTCTAATTACTTATAATATTGTTTGTGGGGCTACGACGTCAAATATTAATTCTTTTGGGTTTTCATCCAGTACGATGGCGGATTTTAGGCAGTTTATTAATGAGACGATGTGCGATTTTGTAGAGACTCATTCTGAGAAGATAGGGGGGCCGGGTAAGATAGTGGAGGTTGATGAATCGAAGTTTGTGCATAGAAAATTTAATAAAGGGCATCCTGTAGAGGGTCAGTGGGTTTTTGGCGGGGTTGAGAGGGGGTCTGGGAAGTTGTTTCTTGTGGCTGTTCATGATAGAACGGCTGAAAGACTTCTTTCTGTTATTCAAGAGTGGATTTTGCCAGGTACGACCATTTATTCTGATTGCTGGAAGGCGTACAGTTCGCTCGGAGACATTGGATTTAATCACCTTACAGTGAACCATAGTCTCCATTTTAAGGATCCCGATACGGGCTGTCACACTAATAATATTGAGAATAGGTGGTGGATCGTCAAGAGTTCTTTGCCTCAGTATAATGGGCAGTCTGATTTTAGATACTATTTAGCGAATTATATGTTCCATCATATGTGCTGTGAGCAGGAGATCGGTGCGTTTAATAAGTTTGTAGAAATTATAAGGGAGATCGACTGGGATGAGAGGAAGGTTCATATAGCGTAGGTTTTTAATTTTTAAGGAGATTGCAGGATTAAGAGGGGGAGTACGGCTTACAAGGGGGATTACAAGAGAGATTACCAGAATAAGAAGTAGATTACAAGAGTGAGGAAGGAAATACAGTGAAAAGAAAAGCAGGCGGAGTGAGGAAGGAAATACTGTGAAAACAAAAGCCCAGCAACAAAAAAAAAATAAATTAAAAAGACAAAAAAAATTAAAGTAATTGTAATATTAAGGTGGACGAAATGAATGAGCTTAATCGTTTATTACGTAAACCGTTTTATTACATCGTGTGGAGTGACACATGAAGCAGGCTCCTCGTGCCTCACTCCGGTAACTGTGCAATTATACAGGCAGATGGCTTCACAATTGTTGGCAATTTTATTAAACGCTCAACTTGTTTTCTTATTATTTTAGTTTTTAGACAGTTCATTAAAAAACGGGGGAGGGGTTGAGGGGGGCAGAGCCCCCTCACATTAAAAACCCATTATTTGCTGAATTTATTTCTAGAATTTTAATATTTCTAATAGTTTTTGCGCTTTCGTAAACGCACTATTATAGCCCTAAATTCTTTTTCAAAAATGCCAATTCTATGCTTGTTTAATCTTAAATTTATTGTTGTTTACATTCCTAACTGTAATTTTTTTGTAGAATTCTTTCGTTTTTTCCGCTTTCGGAAACGTGGTTTCACGGCTATTTTTTTATCTTTCGTGCCGTCGAAAACAGCATTTTTGGCTCAAAAAAAAAAAAAAAAAATCGAGGTAGGATGTATACCAAAGCTGCACCCCTTTATTTTATTATCATTAAAAATCAATTTAATGAATATTGCATTTATTATCAATGAAAACTAAATTTTATCAAAAAGTATTAAATTATAAAAATAACTTTTTATTATGAATGTGTGAGTCTTAAGTCAAAGAATCAATTAAAAGAAATTAAGGTATCTTACTTTGAAATCATGCAGTGTAATACATATCTAACACCCCCTCCCCCCTCCTTAAAAAAAATTTAGTATTAGTAAGTTTTGATCCATTCCACCTTTATATTTGCATATATGTATCCAAAAGTTGCACAATAGTTGCTAAACAAGAGCGTTGAAGATTAAAAAGTGACTAAAAATCAAAATTGCGCTTACTATTGACCTTTCAAACACCATGTAAGTTAACACTTTCATATTATAACTTCAGTAAATTTTTGTTTCATTTGGGTTAGTTTTATTCATATTGTAAATGCATGTATTAACACATTAATTGTAGCAGCCTTAATATGTACATCCTAAGCACATTGTTTGCCTTTTTCTGGCTCCCACAAAATTTAGAAGTAGCCAAAATTTTCATATCTTATATTTATTTATTTTCAGAATGTTTCCGGTAGTGCACTTTTTAGCTTCTGATGAAGTTTCGCCCATCAGCCACAAATGGTTGTTGAGTGAAGAGCTCTGCAAATGGCCTCCTGTAGTAAGCTCGTTGGCTGTTAAAAAATGCATGTTACAGCATCAAGTCCCAGAGGAAAATTGGAAAACATATCATGTTTATGTCATGGGTCGTTATGGTTAGTATTATTTTTAAGTTTTTATTTAACTAATGTGCTAACCAATGGTGGAGTGATTAAAGCCACCAAACATTGGGAGATGGCTGAAGTTGAAGGTACAGGGGGTCTGTCCTCTTGTGCAGCTATCGGTCTATTAGTCTGGAGCAGGCGCATAGCCAGGAAAATTTTTCGGGGGGGATATGAACTTATATGTGTATAAATAGATGGAATTTCATCACTAATCCAAACATTTCGGGGGGGGGCATATATCCCGATATACCCCCCCCCCTGGCTACGCCCCTGGTCTGGAGTTTTAGGTGGTTTAATCTGCAATGTATGTTTACTGAAGTGATTTTCTTTTTTTAGATAACTATGCTACAGCGAAGAAGAAGGCCGTAAAGGCCTTAGACACATCCAATTTAGACTCGGAATTGTCAAATGTTGAAAGATCTCCTCCCCAAAAAAGAAAAAAAGTTCAACACAAACATCAAGATGAACATTCAGATAATGAAATAGACTCATTACAAAATAAGAAGTTGTCAAATGTAGCAGCAGCACCAGTAATATCCGATGATGAATCACGCCCTGATTTTGAATTTCTCTGTATGTAATATTTTTAAACTTCGACTGTTTATATCAGTTTACTTGCATTTTACTAGTCCCTAATTTCTCTTAATTGTTTATTAAAGTAACAATATTTAACCATAAATATTTAATGACTGGTAAATTAGTTTTGTTAGTGTATAACTGGACATTGTTTTTTTTCCCGTTATGTGTTTGTTTTTTTAAATTAGGTTCCATCCAAACAGTAGTTTTGCTTTTTAACAGGCTTTTCCAAAGATTTTGGTTCTCTGTAGTTAAAAAAAAAAAATACTACATAATCAGGGTTTCGAACCCACCCAAAAAAACCTGGGTGGGTTTAAAAAAAGTACCCAATAGAACCCACACAGAAACGTTTTTTTTTTTTTGGGGGGGGGGTTATTAAACATTAGCAATCTTTCTTTCTTTCATCTAAATCATTTGTCATTAAATGCACATAATATTATTTACGCATAACTTAGTGCATCATATTAAAAAAACTAGTATATGTATATATATATATATATATATATATATGATTAATTTTATAAAATTACTTTTCCTACCTTAACATAAAGAAGAATGTATGTTACAAATTTTAAATTGTATGTGCAGTGTGTTTAATATTCTGCTGTTTTTTTTTTTTTTTTTTTTTTTTTTTTTAGGCTCCACACCAATTGCTAGTGTAAATGCTGAAATGGGTAACTCTAGTTCCTCAACATCAGTTAATGGTAAGTTTATTTTATTAATGAATAGAAAAGCTTATTCACTGCTTGCTCAAAAAATATATTAACATATATTTCTATTTGAAAGGACAAAGTGTTATTCCTCCAATGTCAGCACTAGGCAGCACAACCTCAGCGCAACCTCAGTACTATGCAAATATAAGTAAGTTTGCATTTATTGTATTAATGAATAATCTAAGCTTGTTTATGCTTACTCATAGTAAAGATTTGTTTGTTTACATTAAAAAATCAATTATGGATTAGAGGTATTCACAAATTAGAGGTCTGTGGATTACTGGAAGTTGACTGTATTTCTAGACACTAGTTAATACTAATTTCTATTTCTTTCTTTCTTTTTTGTAAGTATTTTAGGTGTAAGATTGTATATTAAATCATTAGCTCTTTCTTTTATATCATATGCTTAGTATTCAGTCAAAGTATTCAGCTTATTTGTAATTTTATGTTATTCATTTAGCTTCCAGACCTGTAGAATTTGCTGCACAAAATTATGAAACATTGGACCTTGTGAAAGACTCTGCACCTACAAGTAAGTTTCCATTTATTTATTAACCGATAAGTTATTTCTCTACTCCTGCTCACAATAGAAAATTAATTCCGGAAGTTGACTGTATTTCTAGACGCTAGTTAATACTAATTTCTATTTCTTTTTTTTTTTCTTTTTTTTTTATGTATTTTAGGTGTAAGATTCTATATTAAATCATTAGCTCTTTCTTTTATATCATGTGCTTAGTATTCAGCTTATTTGTAACTTTGTTATTCATTTAGCTTCCAAACAACCTGTAGAATTTGCTGCACAAAATTATGAAACATTGGACCTTGTTGTGAAAGACTCTGCACCTACAAGTAAGTTTCCATTTTTTTTATTTATTAACCGATAAGTAATTTCTCTACTCCTGCTCACAATAGAAAATTAATTACTATTTTCTCCCCTGACAGCTTATGAAGTAGCAATTCTGAAAAGGTTAGATAGGCTAACTACTATGGTCAAAAATTTGACAAGTATGGTCGCATCTTTAAAAGGCAACACAGTGCCATTTAATGTCCCAAATATGCCTAAGCTGCCCATAGATAATGCTGTGGAACTAAAAGAATGGGAGACTTTTATTGAAAATGCCGATAATTTTGCTCATACAGTATGTATATATTTTTAATAAATTTTGTTCATTTTGTACAATACATGAATGTTGGGTCTTTATCATTAAATTAAGCTTTCTTGTCTAATTTGTTAGTGATAGACATTAGTAAAATAATTAATGCAGCTAGGTTTTGAAGTGATCATCCAGGGTTCCTATGCCCTCAGGGAAACCTGGAAAACTTAGGGAATTGAAAATCAGCTCTTAAAACTCGGGGAAATCTCATAAGAAAATGTAATTTTGCTTTAAAAACCTGGAAAATCCAGCTTCAACCCTGGAATTTTAAGAAAATTTTTCCCCCTCTCTTTATTTTTATGGCTTTCGCCCTATTCAAGGGTTAACTACTTCGCTAATGAAGCACTCATGCAATTGGAAATAGATTATGCAAGATTAATCATCTATCGCTTAAGACTGCTTAGGACGAATAGTACACTTGCTTCTCATTTCGTCTCTGAAGTTCTGAGCATTTGTGATTGCTCCCTTTTCTCATTTGAGTTGGAGGGGCTGTTCTTTGTGTTGTGTACTGTGCACAAAGTTGGATTGTGTAATATTATCACGTATATACAAACTCTGCTGATATTTGCTAGATTACAATGTAGAATGTGTGTTCCTATTAGTGTTAAATATTTCATTGTTTATGCATAGGATTGGTGGAATTTACTTAGTTCTAAAGCATATGACAATTTTTACCAATAGCCTTGTGTACTGGCAATAGTATAAAAAACATCTTGAAACTATCAATCAATGAAGTGGTTCCAAAAATTCTTTTTTACTTCTGTAAAGCTATTGCATGATTCCTGATATTTTATAGGTGAAATTGAATTTCAAATTGTTGTCAATGGCAGCAGTCAAGTAATGCTGCGTGAAATAACCGCAGAAATCCATATGGGTCGTACAATGGATGGGTACATATGGACTATGCAAAATCGGTTTCATTGGACAGCAGAAGGCCAACTTGAGTGCCATTACTGAATGCACAACATCGCTTGCTTGTTTCCTGAGCTCATGAACATATGCGTTGCCAGGGGCGAATCCAGAAATTACTCAAGGAGGGGGCGATTTTGCACCTGAAACAGGGGGGTAGAATGTGCAAAATCATTTTATAATTAATATAATCAATTAGACCAATTAATGTAATAATTTTATTGTTAAATCTAATTATTAACATTTTTAAGGGCTTCAGTGTTTGTCGATTATGTTGACCCCACATAAATAATTAAGCTAATTTATGCTTACAACAATAAGTAATTAGCAAGGTGTAAAGTATTATACTAATTAATCAGGTTTATTATTAATTATTAATACAGTAACTTTTTCTGTGCTGTATTTTCTGGTTTTGGTTAGTCTATTCATGCCGCATCGAGTTGCTGCCCTCTGCTGGGCAAAACAAGGTCAGACGCGTTATTATAAAAGGTATCCCATGACTTGTCACCTCAGTGTATTTCTTTCGGTAAATTGATTTACTTTAGAATTCAATAAATGTCACTAGAGTAATATAATGTAATTTAAATAAAGATAGGATTTAGGAAGTGCTTTTAATTGAGTATTTTTATAGAATTGTAAAGTGTTTTGAATGATTTATTATAAGAAAGTAATTTCTGTTGAGTGACTTTAAAAGTCAAGGTGTTTGACTGCTAGTGGTAAATACCTTTTTATACCCATATTATTCATCTTACCCGATTTATTCTTTGTACTGGTGATCTATGCCATTATGTATAAAAGTTTATTCACTTAAGCTGTATTTGTTTATTCTCAGGTGAAGTACTTCGGATGCCATGCTAGCCATGATGTGAGCCAAAGTGTTAGAAGAATATTAGCAGAAGTACTAACAAACAATTTTGCACAAAACTATAATTGGTGTGGGAAACCTCCAAAGCAAGCATTTAAGAACTTAAAAACTGCGACGATGATAATATGTAAGTTAACTTTAGGTGGTACATTAAATTGTGTTTAAATATTTCACTTGAATCATTTGCAGAGATATATGGTGATCAGTCTTGGATTGTCACACTGTTAATACTTAGGCTTCCATACACATTTAAAGTACAAGGTGCATTTTAAAGGGATGTGCCAGCTGCTCCAAATCAATGATGATGCTCCAATCTGCTACAAAAAGATCATTTTTGGACATTTTTGCTCCAAATTCACCAAAAGTGTAATTTGAAATTTTTCCATGTGCTAAAAAACGCTTTAAATCTCCCAAATTTGTATTAAAAAAATTGCATTGCACATTCCAAGCATTCTAATTTCAATCTTTTATCCATCAATCTTAAAAGCGGAAATTTTTCCTTTGACATTCCTTTGTAATCTCTAATACTTGAAGAATAAAAATTGGCCCGTATTTTAAATTTTATAATTTTATTTAAGCTGATGAAATTTAATTTTTTTAAGCTACTGGGAGTAGTTATAAGGTTTAGTAAATATTAGGTTTTTTTTTATTATTTAAAATAGATATTTAGTATAACATTGAATAAAATAACTGAACTTTTTAATACTTGTTTTTTGAAACTTCTGACACACCCTTGTAGAAATAAAATGTGAAATTATATAAGCAATGTCAAATTGGATGAAAAATCTTTTGTTTGCGAGACTTTAGATTCACCACTTCTAATTAAAACTGGTCATATCATGGAATTTTTAATTTAAATTGGGGGAGGGGGCGAAAAAGATAGTGTAGATGTGAATATGATGTATTTTTATGTAAGAATTGTTAGTGCATGTATAGTTTTTGTTGCTAAGTGTTTTAAGAACCTCCCTAATTTTCATTTTTCAGATTAGCATTCTTAAATGACTTCTCCTTTCCCTTGAAGTATTTTGTCCCCTGAATTTTGTGTTTCAAAATTGCCATTCTTGTGCTCCATAAGTGACTTTTTTGTGTTCCAAATTGCTCCAGAAATCTGTTTTTCTTGTTCAAAAATGTGTTTTTTCTTGCTCCACAAATTGCTCCAAAATTTAATTTCTACTGGCACATGCCTGATTTTCTTAACCTCTTCAATTCCAAGGTACCCATATTGCAGACCTTTTTATTTCCCCTGTTAAAAGTGAGCCTTTAAAATTGTTTGTAACTCTTAATTTTCATATTTAATTCATGTGTCAGTGCTTCACTTAAATAAAGAATGTTAACGAGTGTGAATGTGCAAATCCAACACTCTGTATAATCCGTTTTGTTTGCTGTTATTTTTATAACTTCGTTTGCCATTACACAAATTATTTAAATGTTAGTGGAATTTCTTAAGTTGAATTTGCTAATACTTTTTTGCTTATTTTCAAACTTCAAGTTGCTGAAAAGTACTTTTAACTCTGATGCCCATAGTAGCTGAAAGCCTACGAGTCTGTTCGTTCCCGTAATAGCTGAGGGTAGCTGAAGAAGAATGCACCCCCCCCCCCTGCGCAGGTGTGTCCAAATAAAAGATTGAAGAATGAGGCGGGACGATTTTTGGTGGATTGGGTTTATGCACTGGGGGAAATTTCTGGTCAAGCGGGAGAGAAGCATGAAGTTAAAATTTTGTCATTGCTCTTGCTACCTTGTGTATTCTGGTGTAGACATCATGTTTTTTTCTAGAGTTATTTAGAAGATATTTTGTAAAATGTCGTTTAGAAAAAGAAAGGGTTTGACCCAAAAAGATATAGAGGAGATTTTATTCAATTCTGATTCGAATGATTCAGATATTGATATCGAGGTAAATGTTTCCGATCAAGACAGTATCAATCGTATGCCCACCAGCTAATGTGGAAGCAATATCTTCGGAGAGTGAAAAATTGGACATTAGTGATAATTCCTTGACCTGGTCCTCTAACAAAAGTTTCCAACATGTTGAAAAAAATTTTTTTTGAAGGTAATCCTGGACCGATGCATTCGAGCTGCTGTTGGATGAAAGCTTAATAGGAAATATATGCGAAAACTCTAATAAGTATGCAGAATTTGTTGCAGAAAAGAAGAAAAAGATGGAGGACAACTGGAAGCCGATTGAAGGAAACGACGTAATATGGGCATTACCTGTTGCCGAATTTCCCCAGTGGACTCACCGAATTCACGTTAACGTAGCAGGACTATACACTACAAGTTACATTCCAATGTCAATCTGTTGTTAAAGGCAGGTACATTAGACCTTCATCGGAATATCACCCCTTCAAAAAGGGAAGTTCCCGATTGTCAAAAATTAGTGATGAGTGCGCTCGCTTTCGTTAGATGGGGGGGGGGGCATTTTCCAGCTATTTCTCTCTGAACCAATGGATATGAAATTTCCTTGGGCCTAGGAGCCAAAGAGTTAAGACATCCTTTACCTTTGAAAGTGTCTTGTTAGTTTTCATTTATGGATAAAAACAGTACTTTACTACTGAGATTGTAATTCTGAATGAAGATTTTATTCGAAAAATTATTTCAAAATGCACTTTTTATTAGTCATTTTTAAATGTTAATAGTTTTTTTTTTTAATTAAGAGATTGCTCTTAAATTTGACATGCAAGATTTTTGTTGGGTCTGAAGAGGATATGTAGGTATACTTTTTTTAATTTAGTCGTGGGAGCAATGTGGTTGTCATTCCATGAATGCACATTGAATACTTATATCATCTGGCTAATCACAGGTGAATTCAATTTCTTTTGTATTTGCTTGAGTATTTAAAATGGCTGTCAGTTGAAGGACTTAAATACGTTTTTCATTTCCAGAGGTTACCCCTTTACGTATAAACAAACTTTACTTTATTGTATTGGTATCGATTGTACAATTTTGTCATAAAAATATAATGCAATTTGTTTTTTTTTTTTTAGTTGCTGTAAGGGAACATCCCCTAATGAGGGAAGTAGCTTCGAAAATCGTCGAAGATGTAATAAAGGACTGGCTCAAACATGCCGCATTCAGGCAGAATTATCAGAAGAAAAAGCTACTTTAAAATTAAATTTGCTTCTGTATAATATTTTAAAAATTGACGAATAAATATTTTACAAATTGACCATCTTATTTCTTTTGTTTGAGATATCTTCACTCCATTTTCAGAAAACACACTTTTTTTCTTTCTCTTTATTGACATTGATTTATATCATCTAGATTAGGGAAATAAGGTAAAGTGCCAAGAAGGTTTTTTTTTTTCAAATGTTTGTGTGTGCTGAATTAGGCATAGGTGACACAATTGCCATCTGCACTCTAGATTTGATGTAGTATGAAAAGAATAAATAAATAAGTCGTCAAGCCTGTGAGTATTAAAATTTATATCAAAGCTGATAAGTTAATAGTATGTTTAAAAAAAAGTATTTACTCTGCAATGAAGTTTGCCATATACTAAAAAGTTCGTAAGTTCCTGAATTTTTAAGAAAATCCAACTGCATACTTTTCTTTTGACATTCCTTTGTTGAAATCTCCTGTGCCTTAAGAGTAAAAATTGATCCATTGGTGGTAATATTTTTAATGTAGTTAAATAATATTATTTTCCAATTTAAAATAGGTATTTTGTATAACAGTGTATAAAATAACTTTTTTTTTCTTCCCCCAAGAAAAGAAGTATTCTCATCCTATAGAAATGATACTTATAAAAGCAGAGGGGGAAATTGAAAAAAAGACCGGGTTCATTTCATTAAATGTGTAAAAATCTTGCAATTAGTAGTATAGTGGCAATATACACCCTCCAAAAAAAGTATTCGAGCAAGAGTGAAATTTCCTATTTTAGATTTGCGAATAATAATTGAGTTTTTGAAAAACGCACAACTTCACGGAAATACGGAAAGTCTTATTTATACATAGCCTAATTCATATTCTATGGTAAATAATTTTTAATACAAGAAACCAACGTAGGAAATTTATCTCTTGCTCGAATACTTTTTTTGGAGGGTGTACATGCATGCCAAAAGTTTCGGCTTTGTCATTTTAATTAGAGGAATGCATTTTATGAACATTATTTTTATATGCATACAATAAAAAAAATTTAAGTACAAAACTTAAAATCTGCATGTGCCTTATTATTTGTAACTACCATTGAAAATAATTTTGTTTATGTCAGTGTGAAAGTACATTCTAATAATACACCAACAAAAAGGGCACATTGTATAGCAAACAATTCTGCTGGTTTTTCAATGGAAACTCCTGGAATTTTTAATGAAGTGAATAAAAAACTTTGTAAAAGACACACATAAGATGTTACAGGTAAGTATAGATACGTACGTTTTGACCAAAAATTGCTTTGGTCTTCCTCAGTCAAAGCCCTTTGTCAACAAGGAACTGAAGAGATAAACAAGCAAGCATGTTGCCATAAGAAAAGCCGAACAAAACCACTGAGAGAGGAAAGGGATAAAAAGAAAGGAAAGAAGTACAAAAATAAATAATAAAATAAATAAAAAGTGAAGAAAAGAATACAAACACGCACAAAAAAGAGAAATAATAGAAAACAGAACAAACAAACATAACAAAAACACAATTTTTTATTACTATAAAAAACCAGGACAGCACATATATATATAATTTTTTTTTAATTTTCTCTGAAATTCCTAAGTTTATTAGAATTACATATTTTTCCAATTGCAAATTATTTTTTATTTCCAATGGCAGAAGGTTGGCAGTAAAAAATAAAAAAAAGTAGCCATTTCCTCAAGAGCTCTCTCACCTCTCAATATTTATAAAATTTTAATATAAAACAAGACTTTTAAAAGGTTATATGTTTGACATAAAAATCAGATATTGAATAGAATAGAAAATAAATTATCAATAACTAATATATATACATAAAATACTTATACATCAGTTAGTACTTAAATGAAAGTTGCACAAACAATGTTGTAATATATTTCTAAATCAGAACACCGTTTTTACGAAAATTTTAATAAGCAGCATTAATCCTATTAATTAGCCGTTGATTCAGATAAGTGAAGTAATTTATTTAAAAAAAAAAGCTGTAGAATATCGGTTATAGCTGCATAAGCAGCTACACAACGTTTTAAGTACGTCCTGCATAAGCAGCTACACAACGATTTAAGTACGTCCTGCATAAGCAGATACGCAACGTTTTAAGTACGTCCTGCTTAAGCAGCATACAACGTTTTAAGTACGTGTGGAGAACACTGATCTGGACCCAGATTTCGACGATCATTGTACGTGCTTTGTCCGGACATTCTGACGTAAGCGACACCGTAAATCTGTACGGGATGGTAACGTCCTAGCTGAACGTAGAAATTACGGCTTTTGAACCAGTTTGTGCTACTTGGGTATATGCTGGTAGTTAAATCGAGCGATGGCAAAGGCAGCACTTTGGGCAATCTGTCTACTTTTTTGTAGCAGATGCCGGTACTGATAAAAGTAATTCTGACATCCATTTTACGGATGATTGGTAATTTTTTATCGGAAATTTTGTGCTCAATAGAAAAGGATTCTCGTGTAACTATGTCCTCCTTGGGTATTTTATTTAAATCAACTTTATTCTGTAAATCACACAACGGGGCCATCGTGGTTCTACCGGGCCTGTTTGTGCACTCCGATGAGTCATCCAAAGAGGCCTACGGATGCTCACTTATTGGTTCCAACATTTAGATACGTCATCTAACGGCCGAATCTAACGAATGAGGAAACGTCCGTAGGCCTCTTTCGCAGTGCACAAGCAGGCCCGGTAGAATCACGATGGCCCCGATCACAGTCAAAACGTCTGATCTGTGTCCTCACGGCAAGTACACCGCGCTTTAAAGGGTTAATATAAACTCGCTTAAGAAGTCACTCTACTAAGTCATTTTTAAGTGGCCTGAGATGGTTGTTCTAACGAGGTTTGAGTGTATTCATTTCTTTTCGTTTTCAGGGTGGTAGAGCGTCGGATTCCAGATCGAAAGGTCTGGGATTTGAACCCCGCTGCCGGCGATTCAGAAAATAATTTGCCTGATCTGAAGCAATCATAAACAGCATATACAAGGCTTCCTCATCGATTTCATAAAAATTTCAGAAGAAAGTGATTACTAATCTTACTAAGACTAGTTATGAAGGCGTAAATCAGTTGAAGAACTTTAAACTTTCCTAATTCAAAGACAGGTTTATTTACATTGACTTAAACATGATGAGTAATATCTGCATACATTCTATTACGCTAGTCTGAAGTTCTTCACTGCAGTAAAATAGCATCTTATTATAGTACCATACGTAACAATGGAATATCGAGCAGTTCGAATTGGGCAGGTATACTGAACACTTGGAAAAATTTTGAAATTGATACTACTAGGAATGTGCTACGCTAATGTTACAGTACAAGAAATCTTTCTGGAAGTTTCTTAACTCTCGCAGGTTTATCGTTCATCATTGTCTAGTATAGCTTGTAAACGGGCATGCTAAAAATTTTCAAATGCCTGACCAGTGCCGTAACTTGGGTTTACGGGGCCCAGGGTCGAGACTGAATCTGGGGGCCCTTTTGATCTTATATTTGGTAAAATAAAGAAAAATGAAAATTAAGTCAGCACGTGCATACATTTGTATGTACGCAAAGACAGAATCAAACACTTTTAATAATAGATATAATGTAAGTATAATATAATGTAAGTATATATACAATACAAAAAAATAAAATAAAGTCAGACCTCCATTTTAAATGAATAAATTTTCTATTTCTGAAAAATTCACTTTAAGACATCACTAAATAGAAGTCAGTGGCGTACCTTAAGGCTGTTCTTCGAAAAAAAAGAACTCTGTTTTTAGTCTTGGTACACAAATTGAAATAAACTAACAGCACCATGGTCTCCAAAAAATTCCAGATGGTTCTTCCTAAGCTGTTTTACGCACTACGATAAGCGAAAACGCTGTGGCTTTTGTGAAATTTTCAGAAAAAATTCTTAAACATGGATTTGAGCTGCAAGATTTTTCGAAGAGTGACACGCTTTGCGAAAATTTCCGATTTTTAAGAATTTTTTCTAAAAATATTGAAACTGATACAGATTGGCCTGTCTTCGCAGTATGTAATACAGCTTGTAAAGAGACAGTTTCAAAATTTTGAAGTGCCTGGCATAAGTAGTTTATTTGTAATTATGTACCAAAATCACATGACTTTTTCGAATAACACCGTTAAGATATAGCAGAAAAGGAGTGTGTCATGTGTGACACTTGAAAAGGGGTGCAGATTTCTATTGCTAGATTCACGCAATAAAAGAAGTGATTAACAAGTACGATCTCATCTATGAAGGACGTGACGACAGCTATTCTCCCTTCTGTACCCATCGTTGCTTTCCGTATGGGTACTTCAATGCCTATGATGTAGCCCAACGCAAACGCTTGCTGGAAACAAGAGCATTAAAACAACCATGTGTGGAAGCAACGATGAGAACAGAAGAGAGAATCGCTACCATCGCCTCCTTGTAACTATGGGAGTGAACAGGTTAAAGTCAAGAAGACACTATTTATTGTGACTTAACTTTGTGATGGCTTTTTCATTTGCTTAATCAACGACCACAACACAAATCATGGAACAAAGAATGGTCATACAAACGAAGATATCGGTGTTGTTCTTACTACGAAAAAAAGTCCAATTTTGTTGCATGCCATATACTCTACTTTAACTGGGTGTGCCATTGGTAGAATTAAGAATTATAATGGTTAAGTACATTTACTAAAATCTATTGAACGGAAAAAAAAAACGGAAAACACTAGTAATAGTCTATCAGTCTGAAAATTATTCTTTTAATGTAATTTAAACTATTAAAAATTACAGCAGCAACACCAAAAGCTTATTTATTCGTCCTTAATTTCCATAAAAAAACCTTTAAGAGTATTGATTGCATTATATTTATAAATTTACATATAGAAGTAATGTACTATTAGTACATTCGAGTGTAGACACACACACGCACACAAAGAAAAGTTTTTAAAAAGAATCCTCATGTGTATTGGAATTTCCCTTAAGTTTGTTAAAACGATGGATAGTTTTACAGTTTTACATTGAAAGGCGTTAAACAGATTTTCTGTCAATCTATCTTATATGTGATAAATGTGAATCTTTAGTCATGTGGGAATACCATGAAATAAAGAGAATTAAAAAGAAAAATAAGCTATTGAAATATAATGTAATGAAAATTCTCTCAGTTCGGACACAAGTTGGATGATTTAAAAGATGTTAGCTATAATTAATACAGAATCACAATTACAATACTTAATTATATCATTACACAATTACAATACTTAATTATATCATTCTTAATTATACAGAATCACAATTACAATACTTAAATACGTGTGAGTTTTATGGAGTGGCGCACAGCATGGGTGCCCATACAAGATAAGAATAATTTTAGTGAGGGATCTTGAATTTCTGTGGGAAAGGACTCATCTCAGGCTTTGAAATATTTTATAACGAAAACAATACAAAACTACAATAGAATTCAGAATGCAGTAAAAATGCTCATATCGAAATCCCTACAGTGCGGAATGAATTATTTTTAAAATGACATGACGTATTTTCCAATCTCTATTCCTCTTTTCATTTTTTTTTTCATTTGAGAATTAAAAACCATTATTTTTTTATATGTTATACAATGAATGGGCAAAAGTGCATACTTTCTATAAATAAGTCACTGACTAGAAGTAGAAGAGTTCCAAAAAAGTTCTTTTTCCTCACGCTTCGTCCCTTTTCTCGTGGAACTTTACAGTCTCCCTATCTTAAATGATTACAAAATTACATTACTTGATTTAAAAAAAAATCATAAATCAGGCCCCACCATGGACGAGTGGACAGAACACACAACACACAATATGGTAAGATAGCTAAAAGTGTGATGGTCCAAAGTTCTCTCCTGCCGTGCTGCTGTCCATCTAAGTTTTGAAGTTTTGGACGGTTTTCTCCAGATGTATCGTGAATACGCGTTAGAGGTCCCCACCCATTGCACACCTTTTAAGCATATAACTCTCGCGTAGCTTTGCCTTAACACAAAATCATCAATAAATCATCAATATAGCTCTTTTGTGTTCGTGATATAAGTAGCATTATTCTTAATAAAGGCGTTTTCAGCTATTAATCGAACACTTGATTTGTAACAAAAAGGTGTTTTCAATTTCATATACTGAAGTAATAAATGGATTTTATAAGAATTACAGCTGAAATGTAGCATCTATTTTCATTTTTAGTTCGAGTGTTTATACAAATAATTATTGAATCATTTGCATAATGAATGTAAAAGAATGCACAAAGCGCTGATTAATACACAAGTAAAAGAAAGCGACATCCAAAAAATATTATAAAATTTTTGCAAGAGGGCTGAGACCATTCGGTTTTAGAGGGGAGAAAATTAAAGCACATAGTGTCAATTTAAGTAAGTTAATTTTGAGCTTTAGGATATATGAGAAAAATCAGCTCATTCCAATTGACATTTCGAGCTTTGTATACCATGCCATTCCTAATTTAGATCCTTATTGAAAGGAAAAGGAAATTTCCGAGCGTTGACTTACTCTAGAAAAGTGTGGCAGGAAACTTCAGCTCCATATATTTACCATGCGCAGTGGCGTACACAAGTGGTGTGTGTGTGTAGGGGGGGGGGATTCAACACCCACCCCCGCTTTGTCCATGTATTTTTAACATAAAGTCCGTACATTTTTAATTTTAAACATATAGATTACGACTTTTCACCTAGATTACTTCCACAGCCCGCTTCTCTTACAGGAAGTCAATGCACACCACTGATTATGCATCTGCACATTCTTTGTAAGTGCATAAAATGTTTGTAAGTGATAATTACAACAAAAAAGAAAAAACAGGTCTTTTGCTCGAAATTACCAAAGTGATATGATAATTTAAAGAAATAAGAGGGGCCTTCAAAAGGGATGTTCGCTTGATGATGTTTTTTTAATACAAATAAAGGAAACGCAAGGTCATTGGCCAAAGAGCTTTGACTCTAAAAATACTGGCACATAAATTTAGCTTTTCAAAATCAGCTGCGTACATATTGTAATACAGCGGATCTGTTGGTGAGCTGTTAGCTGTTTTCTAAGCAGTAAGCAACTTTTTTTGTTTTCTGCTTAAACAGTGCTAGGTGATCCGTTTAGAATATTAGATGCGCAAATCTAAAAAGTTATAAAAGGCAAAAAACAAAAAAAAAAATATTCCAAGAGGTTGGGGAAAATAGGCATATGGATTTTGTGGCCCCTTTCGTGTGGGGGGGCCCCAGGCATTCGCCCCGCCATGCCACTCTATTTTTACGGCACTGTGCCTGACACAGTCATATTTATGCACTAAAATTATACGATTTTTTGAACTACTATCTAAATTAGATATAATAAGAGGTTCTGTAGAAGGTATGGTAGGAGTGATTCGATAATTTATGCACATAAAATCCTATTAAAATTTACAAAAACGTGATTTTAAACAACAAGATATTTCTTTAACCCAAGCATTACACAGGGTCTGAAAGTTATCTTTGTGGAAAGTTCACAGTATATGTCACACATTGTGCATGAAGTTAATCGCTTCAAGGTAATGTATTATTACAAATGATTTTCAAGCAAAAAGTCCCTATCCATATTCACAAATATAAAACAAAAGTGATCCGGTTTCATATACGAATCCTCATATATATATATATATATATATATATATATATATATATATATATATATATATATATAAATTACCCGTTATCATATCCGTATCCGCCTATCTATCGCTAAAAATCTAGTTAGCGATTAATCTATTTCCATCACACTGCAATTTAGAAGTTTACAACAACTTGCTCTTCATTTTAAGGATGAAAATGACATTTAAAGTTCTGTTACAGGATCTCTCTAAACAACATTAATATAGATATAGGCTTTGTTTTTTTTAAGGTACTAACAAAAATCAAGCTTAGTTTCACGACAATATACATCGCCAAAATTTGGCACGAAAAAGACCGCTGTGTTGGAAAGTATTTTATGATCCATGTGTTTGGCATGATTTACCTCTATTATTCTGAGTGGGATTTGAGTATTTCACGTCCGTAAATTGAGGTTGCATTTGATTACATATAGTTTCGTTTGATGTTCTTTTCTGTGGTATTCTGCTCGAAAAGATACATTTATCTTTGCACAATTCAATAACACATTTTTAAAACTGCATCGTTGT
Organism: Cheiracanthium punctorium; assembly: GCA_038373885.1. Taxonomy (NCBI): domain Eukaryota; kingdom Metazoa; phylum Arthropoda; class Arachnida; order Araneae; family Cheiracanthiidae; genus Cheiracanthium; species Cheiracanthium punctorium. The sequence continues at coordinate 48,301 of JAWZYV010016607.1, read as the reverse complement.
GTTAATAATTCTGTTAACACGAGCACTTATAGTAATAAGTTGTTTGCATTTGTTCCGTTGCCAAAAATTTTACAAACGCTATAAATTATCTACACAATTCCCTAATCATGTCAAAGCTGTTATTTGATGAGTGGGGAATTGCATTTCATGGCTTCTAAACAAAATTCTTTCTTCTACATTTTCCCATCACCTATATTTTGACTAGAGCAAGATTTCTCAGGCTGTACTCTGAGCAAAGGTAACAAATGATTCCGGTTATAATAAATGCTTTGTGTGTTAGGAATGCGAACAAACGTTTTACGAGTACAGAAACGTTGCACATTGTCCTTCCCATAAGGTAAACAAAGCACAGGGTGCCTTGCTTTGCAGTTTTGGACGGAAGTCTGGCATCATCCACCGTATAGCCTCGATTTGGTTCTCTGCGGCTTTTACTTTTTCGGCAAGCTCAAAATGCATTAGGCTGGAACCCATTTTTTAATAACAATCAGGTTCCGACAGCTCAGGTTCTAATAGTGGTTCTAGGACCAAGAAGCGATTTTTTAATCGTCAGATTATATAAATGAATGGCGTCCTGTACGTGATTCATACTGTATTGCAGTACACTTTATTTATTTTTATTTTTTTAATTTTTTTTTACATATTGTTCGAGTGTAACTTATTTTTCGAAATCCCTGCGTATTATGACACATGTAGTTCAACTGACAGTTTTAAACAAAATTTAGCTTCATAGTGGTTATGACACTGAAAATGGTAGATGGCCGAAGTGTGAAGGTCCCGGGTTCGGGTCCCATCGCGCGGCTGTCGATCTAACGGTCTGAAGTTTTGGTAGGTTTTCTCCAGATGTAACGTGAATACGCGTTAGAACCCCTTAGAAAGTCCTCCTGCCAAGGCACCCCGCCCTTGGAAGATCGCCCTAGTGTAGCGTTGCCATAATCGCACACACATTAAACAGAATTTACTTTTTTTTTCTAGCCCACGCAAAATTCTGAGCTGAAAATTTTGTGTTATTCTGTACTTAGAAAAACTGTTCGTTTTTTCCAAAAAATTCCGTACACTGAGAAAAATGCACTTACATCTACCGATGACAAATTTCTCAAAGACGCTCAGAAACTGCCAAATAAGAATAACGAAAAAGGAAAAAAAAAAAAAGAAAGTTTTTAAACATCTTCACTAGGTCTTTTTGCTTGTTAGAGCAGAATTACAACATTCGGTAATGCTCATAAAAACGGTCAAAAATTTTTGAAAGCATACTTTGAAACGTTGGTGCTTTTAACCTGTTGTTCTTTTTTAGTGCATCTGTAGAACACGGGATGCAAAAAAGCTTTTAGGTATCCAAGACATCGACAAATGCGTTAGTCGAAAAAGTGGCATAGAATGGCATATCCGATTGAAAATCAATAGACGACTCGAAAGAAATATGTTTAAAACATCTTTGTTTCCAAGAAAAGGAAAATGCTTTTAGAGTGGGAAATGTTTTTCGTATTTTTTCGGTGGCAATATACAAATCATACATTTAAAGTGTCATCTGTTGAGGAAAAGAAGATTCTTGTTTTGAGTTCTTGGCGATTTGAACGTTTACTTAGACGATGAACTCGTCGTGAAACTCTGCGTGACGTATATTTTTCAGCGTAAATAATGACTCTATATCCGGGCACATCTGGTTGGTTCTCGCTTGAAAAGAAAAATATTGTTAAGGGTATCAAGAATTTACTTGATCAAATTCTGGTATTTCATACTCAAAGTCACTGGTAAAATACATAGTTTTGTGATGAAATATGCTAATTGTTTCTTTAAAGGCGATCCTTTAAAAAAATGCATTCACCATCACCACTCAAAGCCTCACCTTGGCACAATGGTTATGTTACTGAAAATGGTAAATGGCCGAAGTGTGAAGGTCTCTGGCTCGGGTCCCATCGCGCGGCTGTCGATCTGACTGTCTGAAGTTTTGACAAGTTTTCTCCAAATGTAACGTGAATACGCGTCAGAACCCCTTAGAAAGTTCTTCTGTCAAGGCCACCACTCCCCCCCCCATCCTTGGTAGATCTCCTTAGCGTAGCGTTACCATAATCATGCAAACAAACGAACATCACCACTCAAATTAATATTAGCTAAGAACTACGCTAAGCATATTTATTAACGGTCAACGTACATATCTCATCCAACATTCAGAAAAATTTCTTAAACACACACAAAAAAATGCCTTCCTAAATATATCGAGGCGATATCTGTGTAGGGAAATAATGCATTTTCTTCAAAAGATTTTTTCTTCAGTCTCTGAGAAATCTCATATAGTTTGACGGATTGCAAAAGTGCGCACTATGGCTTGTAGACACATTCTAACATTTTCCTAGTCTTTAAGCGTCATTCTATAGTTATAGAAAACAATTCTATTCTGAGATAGCATTATTTATTTGAGGAACAACGTTACATTAAATTACTCATACCATTCTTGTTTCTATGATAGGAATTTTGAAACGCTACGTAATTGAAAGATTTACTACGTCACGTCTCTTCTCCAAAGAAACAGTATACAAGCTTTTTATTTAAAAGAGAAGAAAAGAAGATAGCAAAATTCTTTTTTTTTAGATTTTCTGTCAGAAAAAAAGGTTTGTTCAGTTCACTCAAATAAAATTTCAGCTCTATAAAAAGTTCAATTGTTCAATAAAAATTCAGTTGTTTTTAATATATGGTTTCAAGATCAATGTAGAAATTAAAAATTTCTTCTCAGAGATAATCGGTCGAAAAAGTGGAAGGAGGGAGGATAATTGATGGAGGATACCTTAGTCAGAGGACTTTTTAAGGGGTTCTAACGCGTATTCCAATGTTCATTCACGAACCAACCAAAACGCTAGACCATTGGAAGATGGCCCGACGTGGGAGGTCCGAACGCTGATCCTTCACATTCTGCAGTCTACCATGATCATTGTCATACCCATTTGGCCATGGTTCAACCAACAAATGCACTTCAAAACTTAATATGCTTCTGTGGAGGGGAAAAAAAAAACTAAAAAGATTTTGCTCAACAACTATGCTTCACGTTTAACCCAAAACTTGAATTCAATACCATATTTTAACTTTCAAAATCGATATTATTAGGTACATAACCAAAGCTTTGTTTATGTCATTAGACTTAAAGGATATTAATCCCTCTAAAGCGGGCATTTGCAATTTATTTTACATAAATTCAATGCGAATGTATTTTTAAATATTATCACAACTCTCTCTCTCTCTCTCTCTCTCTCTCTCTCTTTGTTTCGATGATTTTACATTTTCCAGGTCCTTTGAAAAAACTGAAAATTATTTATAAAGGTAAAATAAAACTTCCGAAGATCAAAATCTGTCACAACTATGAAGATATTATTTATGCATTTGTTTATTATTCTTAGATTCAGCCTAACCTTTGTTCATATTCTTTTTGATAACTCAGCACTTTTGATAACTGATAAATGCTAAAATCTAAGTTCATTTTTAAACAAAAAGAACATTTAAATGACTAAATGTAATGACATTTAAAAAGTAAATAACTAAGGTTTTGTGAATTTAAATTTAATTTTCACAATTTTTTTAGCTTTCACTAATAGCAAAATAAGCTACTAATTATTGCATAAAAAAAATCCTTCTCCCAAGGCACCCGCCCCGTAGACAGATTTCACTGGTATAGGCTTGTCATCACTCAGGAATCTTAAACATACTAATGATTATACAATATGAATTACATAGAACTTATAAATCCTCGTCAGAAGGACAACACAAGGGAGGGTGCCCTCCGAGGGAGTCTTTCTAAAGGGTCTTAACACGTATTTACGCTAAATTTCGGAGAAAAACCACGGAAACCTCCGAACGGTTAGGTCGACTGACGCGCGATGTGACCCGAACACGGGACCTTCACACTTCACCCTTCTACCATTTCCAGTGACTTAACCACTGTGCCATGCTGTCACTAATTGCCTTAATCCACAAACAAACAAACATAATAATAAATAGAGACGTTCCTAAATGTTGTTTTTAATTAGTAATGTGCTGCCATCTATCGCTGCTTACCATAACTAAATTTATAAGGTGCTGCCCTCTAGCGTCTGAGAATATAACAATAAAACGAATAAAATTCCCAATAAGGGTAACAAAGTGCCAGTTTTGATAAACAAAGAAAGATTATATTATAAATGTAAAACTACTATAAATGGTTTGGACGGTTTATTTCGCACAATTGTTTTTCGCATTTTTGTTTATTATTCTGTTTAGAAGAAAAACTGAAATAGTTGAGGGTTATTTTTTATTTATTTTGTGATTCAGATTTTCGTTTACCTGAATATTATCAGAAGAAAAATGTGACAACAAATTTTTCTTCGCATATATTTACAAAATAATAACAATTTTCACATAGTTTTTCGATTCTATTAATGCAAATCAGTAACTATCAAATATCTACAAGGGAATGAATGACTACAATGCCGTAGCCAAGGGGAGGTTTTCGGCGATTCAAGCAAGCCCCTCCCGAATCTTTCAGGAACACATATTACTATATGTAAGAGGGTAATAAAAACCTGAAACATTTTGAAACATAAAACTTGACTTGTGCGTACGTACGTACGTACATACGCACATACGTGCAGACGACATGGGAAAAACTGATCAAAATAGACTCGTGGTCGCTCAAAAAGGATTGCACACGCATTTATATGAACGTGCATGCTAGAGTACGATGTTTTATATTTTATTAAAATGAAAATAGCAGGGTCAACAAAATTTGTTGAATGTTTAAACCTTCAAACAACTTCCATAAATCAAAATATATTGCATTATTTCGTGCGTTCTTCTAAAAGAAATAACGGAATGTATGTCGATTTCGAAATGGTTAATTTTATTTTATATCAATAACATCCACATATCTCATAGTAGTCCATGCATATTAAAGCAGAAAGAGCCCGAAAAGATGGACAGACTTACAAAATTTATAAAAATTTGTACGCTTAGTCAAGCATTGTATTAAGAAGAGATGGAAACACAACCAATTTAAAAAATAACGCAGAAATTTCAATGTCTGTTTAGTGTTATCTTACGGCCGTATTCACCAAGTACTTGACACTCGTGTTAGCCCATCAAAACGAGGGTCAGAAGTCGAGTGGATGTATATTTGATGTCTATTTAACGTCTGGAGCGGTTAACAGGAGCGTCAAATACTTGTTGAATACGGCCGTAACTCGCCGTTTGGGCTAACCTTAATAATAATGATTATAATTTAAATATAATTTCCAAAATTAGGGATATATGTATTATTTGGTCTTTTTCTGGAAATGCGAATGAATTCTGCGCTATATTCTGTTTTTAGTCGTTTTCAGAACGATTTCTGAACATTTTTCAATTTTTTTGTTCTTATTTTTTAGTTTTCCGACTATTTTTATCGTTAAAATAACGGTTGTGGTGTCGTTCTCACATAAAAATCAATTGTTAGTTAATATTTTGAAATTTGTGTTGTCTAGATTCTTAAACCTAAATTCGTGAAAAAAAATATTCAAATTTTATCAGTGTATCCGTTAGAAAACGCGAATTTGAGACCATAAATTTTTAGTTAATTTTCTTGAAATCAAAATGTTTAAATTCTTAAATCTAAATTATTTTTACAAATATTCAAATTTTATTAGTGTCTCTGGTTGGAAACCACGTTTGGAAACGTAAATTTGCAGCTACTTTGTTCCCTTGGCGCCTTTAAAAACGGCCTTTTCGGCACCAAAAATCGAATAAGGATCTATATTGATGTAGTATCAAGGCCAATTATCTACACGAGGCACATTATCTAGTATTGTGGGTGAGGTGCCCTCCGTGGCTGCCTTTCAAAGGGGTCCTAACCCGAATTTACGCTCAGTTTCGGAGAAAACCACGGAAAACTCCCAACGGTTAGGTCGGCGGGCGTGACGCACTATGGGCATGCGCAATGCACTATGCCACTAGTGGGGGCAGGATGTATATTGAAGTAGCGCCATGATTGTGATTGTGTGTGATTAAGGCAAAACTGCGCGAGGGGTATCTGCCTAAGATGAGGGATGCCTTCGTAGGAGGACTTTCTAAGGGGTTCTAACGCGTATTCACGTTACATCTCGAGAAAACCTACCAAAACTCCAGACCGTTAGATCGAAGACCACTCGATGGGTCCCGAACCCGGGACCTTCACACTTCGGCCGTCTACCATTTTCAGTGACATAAACACTGTGTCATGGTGAGGCCAAGTAGCGCCATGAATTTTTTCATACTTCAAACGAGGCACATGTTTTAATGTGTAAAATAACTTCAGTAACTAGGAAGTAGATGGCACCACTATAGATATCCATACCTTGAATGTATAAAATAGATTTTAAAAATTTAAATACAAAAATTTTGGCCTCAATGTAAATTCGAGGGTTGTATGAAGGTCAGCGAACTAGCTTTCGGCGCGAACTGTTTAAGTTCAAAGACCGGAAGATACCTCTTAAGTTATATTTTTAAAATCATCATAAAAATTTAAATAAGGGTATTAATAAAGATGGAAAACGCTTTAGAAAACCCTAGCATTGAAAGCACTTGTTCTGTTAAAATGAAGGGTCGTTCTGTATTTCCTTTTTATCACGGGCGGATTAAAGGGAGGGGGGCGGAGGAGCAACCGCCCCCCCCCCTAGAAAGAAGAAATTAATGTAAAAGATCCTATTTTACATCCATAAAATGGATGTATATGTGAATCTTCTTACTAACCACCCCCACCGACAAACTAACCTCCCCCCCGAAAAACTTCCACTAATCCGCCACTGCTTTTTATTAAGTATTTCCTATATGTTGCTAAATTTTAATTACTAAATTAATAAAATTTTAAAATATATCTAAGTTAGTTATTTATTCTTTTTTTTTTTAATTTTACTTTTATTTATTTATGCATTCTTCATCTTCATTGGTTGTTGCTGAGATATTTGTCTGATAGCAAAGTGATCACCTCTGAAATTGTTTTTAAATAAAAAATTCACGTTTGCACTCAGATTGTTAGAAATGAATGAATTTCTAGTAATTTTTTCTGGAAAATGACATTTAAAATTTCTAGACCAATAAATATTTAATTCTTCTAACAAGGCAGATGTTTCATCTGTAAAATAATTTCATTAATTGACGAATAGATGGCAGCACTATAGATAATCAATGCATTGCTGAAAAAACACTCAAAATACTGGTGTTAAACGATAAAGTAATTAAAAAACTTTGTAAAAAACACACATAAGAAGTAAAAGGAAAGAGGATACGCACGTTTCGTTCAAAAATTGTTTTGAACTTCTTCAGTCCAAGCCCTTCGTCGTAAAGAACACAGGGAACTGAAAAGAGAAAAGCAAGCAAGATGTTGCCACAAGGGGCAAAGAAAAGTCGAACAAAACCACGGAGAGGGAGAAAAAAAAAAATTAAAATAGGAGATAAAAAGGAAAGGAAAGAAGCACAAAAAATACAGAAATAAAAAAGGAATAAATAAAAATAATAAAAAAGGGAACACACAAGTACAAACACACACACAAGAAAGAGAAAACAGAACAAACAAACAAAAAACAAATAGCACAAGGTTTTTTTTTTTTAATAAAATAAAAACCACGAAAAGGACAGCACAATAAATATATATATATAAATATTTTTTTTTTTTTTTTGCTTGTTTAAAAAATGTTTTAAAAGTTCAAATACGACGATTTTGGAAACTTTCACGGTCGTCGTTTCTATTGTGGTCACCAGACTCGCTTACGGGGAAGAGAATTCAAGTTCGAGTCCCGGCAAGAAAGGTTTATCTCTTTTGATCATAAAAAGATATTTAAATAAAGATATTAATAAAGATGGAAAACGCTTTAGAAATCCGCAACATGGAAAGCCCTTTTTCTATGCAAATGAAGGGTAATTACACTTGCAGACTGGATTTTAAACCTACGTATTCCGAAATCTACCTGCACGATGATCAAATGGAATTTAGTACCAGTGAGTCAACTAAGTTAAGTTGGACCGTGAGTAGTCCTCTAACACCAACCAAGAGGATAAAAAATAAGTCTTTAAAGGAGCCAATATTTACCGGCAATATAGTGCGAAGGTCCCGAGTTCGGGTACCATCGCGCGTCCGTCGACCGAACCGTTCGGAGTTTTCCGTGGTTTTCTCCGAAACTTAAAAGTACGTAATAACCATAAATAGAAGTAAGGGCCCCTTAGAAAGACCTCCACTGAGGGCACCGCACCCATCGGCCTAGTGCCCACGCGTACCTACTTGGCTGTAATCCCACAAACAAACAATTACCGGCAATATCCTACTTCTGAAAATAAACAATAAGTTTAAGAATAAAGGTGGAAAACAATTGTAAAAGCCCAAACTCCAACAGTAGTCTTTCTGTTCAAATGATCGGAAATTGGACTCTTAGTCATGATTTCAAACCGATGAATACTGAAACGAATCCAGATGACCAAAATCAAATGGACTGGAATACAACTGAAGCAGATGAAGTCATGGATATTACCGACCTAGTTGATGAAAATGAAATGGACTGGTGTGCCAGTGATGTAGTTGAGAATATGGATGTCAATACCATTAATTCGGACGTCGAACAAGAGAAAATGGAATCTACTCCAACTCTATATGAACTGCCGATGAATGTAGCATAAGATTCAGAAAAGGAAATGGATGATTTATGCGAAGTTCTCGCAAATTTACAATTGAAATGACTGTGGAAATAAGGACATTCAATAAAAAGCAAATTTTCAGAAAAATAAGATGAACGTTAGAAGAAAATTCTTGAACACTTAAAACTGTACTTAAAAAATTATCTTGATTAAAAAAAATAAAAAATATATTTAATTTTTTTTTCGCGGGGGAGGGATATTATTTTAAAAACAAGATTGCATTATGAGCCGTCACAACATAATGATGCTGTATCAAGTCCTAGGATACTAAAACCATCGGGCAAAAGGAGATCTTACTTGGATGGAGGTTTTTTAAGACACGTTTGAGCCCAATAAAAAGTCTTCCACCCAAGGCACAGACACCCTGGGCTGATGCCCCTGGCGTAATCTTACCATAGTACAAAGGAATTTTAAAGGGTTCGAATGCGTAATAACGTTTTTTTTTTCCGAATTCAAATACTCGCTTAGTTTTATACACTATTGTAGTATTGCGTTAAAAAGAAAAAAAAATGTGCAAACTGCCATTAAAACTTTATTTTAATGGCAGACGTTCTCTACCGTGGTCTGTTTTTTAAGAGAATCAAAATGGTACTATCCTCCTGTTCGTCATACATATAAACGTAGATGAACATTGGTGAATCTGTGTTATAAGCAGAACAAACAGCAACAATATAGTAATTCTTCTCAACCGTACTCTAGCAATTTCTACAACCAGTAAAAACATACTGTCCTAGTACAACTCTGAATATGAATTTGCTCTTTAAGAATAACGATAGATGTAAAGATATAAATATTATACAATATGTGTTTCACAACTTTTGACTTATAAATAATAGGTATGAAAACAAAATTACTTTTTTTAACTGTTTTTTTTTTTTTTTTTTTCCGGTCGTTCTGTATTTCCTTTTTATTAAGTATTTCCGATATGTTACTAAATTTTAATTAATTACATAATAAAATTTTCACATATTTCAAAGTTAATTATTTATTTTTTTCATTTTACTTTTATTTATTTATGCATTTTTGATCTTCATTGGTTGTTGTTGAAATATTTGTCTGATAGCAAAGCGATCACCTCTCAAATTGTTTTTGAGTAAAAAATTTAGGTTTGTCCTCAGATTGTGAGAACTGGACGGATTTGTAGTTATTTTTTCTGGAAAAAGATATATAAAATTTCTAGAGCAACAAATTTTTTAATACTTCTAACGCGGAAGATGTTTCACGAGTAAAATAGTTTCATAAATTAACCAATAGATGGCAGTTCTACATATACCATTCATTGATTGAAAAAACACTCAAAATACTGGTGTTAAACGATAAAGCAATTAAAAAACTTTGTAAAAAACACACATAAGAAGTAAAAGGAAAGAGGATACGCTTTTCGTTCAAAAATTGTTTTGAACTTCTTCAGTCCAAGCCCTTCGACGTAAAGAACACAGGGAACTGAAAAGAGAAAAACAAGCAAGATGTTGCCACAAGGGGCCAGTGGCGCAGAGAGGGAGGGGGAGCAGGGGAAAAATCCCCAGGGCCTCAGCTTGTGAAGGGGCCCCGCTTTTGCTGTTCATATGATACTTAATTGTGTGTTGTCAATTTTGTAAAAAAAAAAAAAGTAAAAATCCAGATTATGTCCCCGGATGATTCAAATTAATTTTTGAATGAAATTACAAAAAGCCAGCTAGAGCATAAACCACCAACTTGACAAAAACGAGGACTGTTAGTGATTGAGTCTTCTTTTGCAAGAAAAGTAGACATTGACGGTGTTATTCAACGGTTCGCCATGACTAAAAGCAGAAAAGATTTATTTAGCAAGAAATACTTTTTTTTCCGAAACACATTGTTAAATAGTGGAAGGAAGGGTATAGCCAGAGAGGAGAGACTATGGGCCCACCCAACCTCCGAAATTTTGATTTTTTCCTTAACAAAAAAGATCAAGACTTTCTATAAGAAATTTTGGAATTTCCACTTTTTTGAACTTCTAAAATTTTTTGGCTGCCTGCTTGCATGGAAGTATGAATAAAAATATTAATTTTTTCAATACTGAGGAAACATGCCATGCAAAAATGTTAACGTTTTAAATACAGTTGCTCTATGGAGGTGACGAAACCTTCAAAACAAAATGATAGTATTATTTAGAGCATGGATGTTTATTAAAGTATAATACTCTTTTCAATTAATAATTTTAATTCTATTAATTATTTTCCAATTACTACTAATTTAAAATTTCTTTAAATGATTAATAATTTTAATAAGGAATAAATGATTGATCTAATACAACATCAAAAGAATTTCTGGATAGCAAAGGGACCCCAAAGATTTTATCCCCGGGGCCCCGAATTGGCTCTCTGCGCCTCTGCAAGGGGCAAAGAAAAGTCGAACAAAACCACGGAGAGGGGAGAAAAAAAATTAAAAAGGGGGATAAAAAGGAAAGGAAAGAAGCACAAAAAATACAGAAATAAAAAAGGAATAAAGAAAAATAATAAAAAGGGAACACACAAGTACAAACACACACAAAAAAAAGAGAAAACAGAACAAACAAACAAAAAACAAATAGCATACGTTTTTTTTTTTTTTTTTTTTTTTTTTAAATTAAAAACCACGAACAGGACAGCACAATAAATATATATATAAATAATTTTTTTTTTAAATAAAAACGAAAAAGAAAGACAGTAACACACGTACATACACATTAAAGAAACAGGGGGAAAAAAGGGGGGGTAGAGGAAGAAAGTGAAAAGAACCTTACAACAGCAACTTCCAAGCAGAATGAACGAAAGGAACGGAAGAACCATCGTTCACAAGACGATCTAAATGCTGTGTAATGGAAAAACCTTCCAAAAAATCCACATGGGACAAAGACTGAGGAGTGCACAAAATCTTAGCCTTAGAAAACTGAAATCGATGATTGGAATTCCAACAATGTGAGGCAATAGAAGATTTGGAAAGTTCGTGCTTAGAGACATATCTCTCATGCTCTTTGAGCCTAAATTTGAGAGCTCTTCTGGTCTGACCAATATAGCCCAAATCACAAGATTCACAAGGAATATAATAAACACCCCAACGGTTCTCAGTAGGAATAGGATCTTTAAGGGAAGAAAATTTAAGTTTATTAACAGGTTTAAAAATGACTTTGAAACCGAAATTTTTGAGAAGTTTAGAAATTTTGAAGCATAAAGGTGAAAAGAAAGGTAGTACAATTAATTCGTTGTGAAAATTAATAGTATTAGTAGAAGTATTAGACTTATTAAATTTAGAAACAGCTTTATCAATAATAGAGGGGCTAAAACCACGAGAAACAGCTAAGGATTTTAAGTAACTAATTTCATTATTAAGAGAAGAAGAATCAGAGCAAATTTTGATAGCACGAAACACATAAGTGTAAAAAGCAGAAAGTTTTTGCTGGTAAGGATGATTAGATAGGGCATGAGGAGGTAAAGATATAGAAAAGGGCTTGCGGAAAACAGAAGTAGAGAAACCGTCAGGATTCCTAGAAACAAGAACATCCAAAAAAGGTAAAGAATTGTTGCACTCCTCTTCTAGAGTAAATTGGATACACGGATCAACAGAATTAACGATCAAAAGTAAATTAGAAATATCACAATTGGAATCCACTAGAACGAAAGTATCGTCAACATATCTGACCCAGCACGGAAAATTAAAGACCTTGAAGAGCTTCTCTTCAAAATAATGCATATAAATATCACATAAGAGAGGTGAGAGAGAATTACCTATAGCAAGACCCTCGGTTTGTTTATAGAAAGAGCCATTAAAAATGAAAGCAGTTTGTTTAATACAAACGCTTACTAAAGCTATAAACTCTTTAATCTCAATAGAAGAATAATGAAACTCGCGTAAACGCTTTTCCAAACAGTCAATCGCACCTTGGATAGGAACATTAGTGAATAAAGATTTAACATCAAGAGAAAGCATTTTACAATTAGTAGGAGAAAGAAGTTTAACTTTGTTAACGAAATCATAAGAGTTTTTAACAGTGTGGGTATTACTAGCAGTCAAAGGTGAAAGAGTATGCGAGAGGAAACGTGCAAGGTTATAAGAAGCAGTACCAATGTTAGAAACAATGGGGCGAAAGGCAAGAGAAGGTTTATGAATTTTAGGAAGGGCATAGAAACGAGCACAGTTAGCAATAGAAGGAATAACATAACGTTTAGTTTGAGCATTTAAGATTACAGAGGACTTCACAGTGTGTTTAATTTCAGAAAGGTGACTGTTAGTAGGATCAGAATTTAATTTAGTGTATGGACCAGTGGTTAGCATGTTATTAATACAATCAACATAAGAAGATTTATCAAGTATGCATGCCAAATCTAACCTCTCTCGTTCTCAAAAAACTGCTCTCAAAGAACTTAATTCTAACCCTAATTTACTCATTACTAAAGCTGATAAAGGCGGCCAGACTGTTTTACTTGATAAATCTTCTTATGTTGATTGTATTAATAACATGCTAACCACTGGTCCATACACTAAATTAAATTCTGATCCTACTAACAGTCACCTTTCTGAAATTAAACACACTGTGAAGTCCTCTGTAATCTTAAATGCTCAAACTAAACGTTATGTTATTCCTTCTATTGCTAACTGTGCTCGTTTCTATGCCCTTCCTAAAATTCATAAACCTTCTCTTGCCTTTCGCCCCATTGTTTCTAACATTGGTACTGCTTCTTATAACCTTGCACGTTTCCTCTCGCATACTCTTTCACCTTTGACTGCTAGTAATACCCACACTGTTAAAAACTCTTATGATTTCGTTAACAAAGTTAAACTTCTTTCTCCTACTAATTGTAAAATGCTTTCTCTTGATGTTAAATCTTTATTCACTAATGTTCCTATCCAAGGTGCGATTGACTGTTTGGAAAAGCGTTTACGCGAGTTTCATTATTCTTCTATTGAGATTAAAGAGTTTATAGCTTTAGTAAGCGTTTGTATTAAACAAACTGCTTTCATTTTTAATGGCTCTTTCTATAAACAAACCGAGGGTCTTGCTATGGGTAATTCTCTCTCACCTCTCTTATGTGATATTTATATGCATTATTTTGAAGAGAAGCTCTTCAAGGTCTTTAATTTTCCGTGCTGGGTCAGATATGTTGACGATACTTTCGTTCTAGTGGATTCCAATTGTGATATTTCTAATTTACTTTTGATCGTTAATTCTGTTGATCCGTGTATCCAATTTACTCTAGAAGAGGAGTGCAACAATTCTTTACCTTTTTTGGATGTTCTTGTTTCTAGGAATCCTGACGGTTTCTCTACTTCTGTTTTCCGCAAGCCCTTTTCTATATCTTTACCTCCTCATGCCCTATCTAATCATCCTTACCAGCAAAAACTTTCTGCTTTTTACACTTATGTGTTTCGTGCTATCAAAATTTGCTCTGATTCTTCTTCTCTTAATAATGAAATTAGTTACTTAAAATCCTTAGCTGTTTCTCGTGGTTTTAGCCCCTCTATTATTGATAAAGCTGTTTCTAAATTTAATAAGCCTAATACTTCTACTAATACTATTAATTTTCACAACGAATTAATTGTACTACCTTTCTTTTCACCTTTATGCTACAAAATTTCTAAACTTCTCAAAAATTTCGGTTTCAAAGTCATTTTTAAACCTGTTAATAAACTTAAATTTTCTTCCCTTAAAGATCCTATTCCTACTGAGAACCGTTGGGGTGTTTATTATATTCCTTGTGAATCTTGTGATTTGGGCTATATTGGTCAGACCAGAAGAGCTCTCAAATTTAGGCTCAAAGAGCATGAGAGATATGTCTCTAAGCACGAACTTTCCAAATCTTCTATTGCCTCACATTGTTGGAATTCCAATCATCGATTTCAGTTTTCTAAGGCTAAGATTTTGTGCACTCCTCAGTCTTTGTCCCATCTGGATTTTTTGGAAGGTTTTTCCATTACCCAGCACTTAGATCGTCTTGTGAACGATGGTTCTTCCGTTCCTTTCGTTCATTCTGCTTGGAAGTTGCTGTTGTAAGGTTCTTTTCACTTTCTTCGTCTACCCCCCCCTTTTTCTTTTTCCCCTGTTTCTTTAATGTGTATGTACGTGTGTTACTGTCTTTCTTTTTCGTTTTTATTAAAAAAAAATTATTTATATATATATATTTATTGTGCTGTCCTGTTCGTGGTTTTTATTAAAAAAAAAAAAAAAAAAAAAAAACGTGTGCTATTTGTTTTTTGTTTGTTTGTTCTGTTTTCTCTTTTTTGTGTGTGTGTTTGTACTTGTGTGTTCCCTTTTTTATTATTTTTCTTTATTCCTTTTTATTTCTGTATTTTTTGTGCTTCTTTCCTTTCCTTTTTATCCCCCTTTTTAATTTTTTTTCTCCCCTCTCCGTGGTTTTGTTCGACTTTTCTTTGCCCCTTGTGGCAACATCTTGCTTGTTTTTTCTCTTTTCAGTTCCCTGTGTTCTTTACGTCGAAGGGCTTGGACTGAAGAAGTTCAAAAGAATTTTTGAACGAAAAGCGTATCCTCTTTCCTTTTACTTCTTATGTGTGTTTTTTACAAAGTTTTTTAATTGCTTCATTCATTGATTGTTTAAAAATATATTTTAAAATTTTAAATACCGCGATTTTGTACTCTTACATGGTCGTCGTTTCTATAGCGGTCAGCGTACTCGCTTACGGCGCTCAGAGTTCAAGTTCGATTCACGGCAAGAGCGGTACATCTCTTTTGATCATAAAAAATATTTAAATAAATATATTAATAAAGACGGAAAACGCTTTAGAAATTCACAACAGTGAAAGTCGTATTTTTCTTCAAATGAAGGGTAAATACACTTGCAGACTGGATTTTAATCCTACGAATTCCGAAATCTACCTGCAAGATGATCAAATTAGTCTTTCTGTTGAAATGATCGGAAATTGTACTCTTAGTCTGGATTTCAAACCGTCGTCTCACCATGGCACAGTGGATATGCCACTGAAAATGGTAGATTGCTGAATTGTGAAGGTCCCGGGTTCGGGACTCATCCCGCGGCTGTCGATCTAATGGTCTGGAGTTGTGGTAGGTTTTCTCCAGATGTAACGTGAATACGCGTTAGAACCCCTTATAAAGTCCTCATACCGAAGCACCTCCCCCCTTGGCAGATCGCCCTAGTGTAGCATTGCCATAATCACACACAAACACACTGGATTTCAAACCGATGAATACTGAAACGAACCCAAATGACCAAAATTAAATGGACTGAGATGAAAATGAAATGGACTTGTGTGCCAGTGACTTTGTTTAGAATATGGATGTCAATACCATTAATTCGGACCTCGAACAAGAGAAAATGGAATCTACTCCAACTCTATGGGATTCACCGATGGATGTAATGTCACATTCAGAATATGAAATGGATGATTTATGCGAACTTTTCGCAGATTTACAATTGAACTGACTGTGGAGATAAAGACATTGAATAAAAAGCGAATTTTCAGAAAATAACATGCCGTTAGAAGAAAATTCTTGAACACTTAACACTGTACTTATGTATATAATCTTCTGTATATAGTCTGTAATATAATCTTGATTAAACAAATAAAATATATAAATTTAATTTTTTTTCGAGGGGGAGGGAGAGTATTTTAAATTCAAGCTTGCATATGACTCGCCAAAGCCTAGTGATGCTGTATCAAGGCCTAGCAAACTAAAACCATCCGGCAAAAGGAGAACTTACTTGGATGGAGATTTTTTAAGACACGTTTGAGCCCCAAAAAAAGTCTTCCGCCCAAGGCACAGACACCCTAGGTTGATGCCCCTGGCGTAATCTTACAATAGTACAAAAGAATTTTAAAGGGTTCTGATGCGTAATAACTTTTTTTTTGTCCAATTCAAATACTCGCTTTGTTTTATGCACTATTGTAGTTTTGTGTTAAAAAGAAAAAAATGTGCAAACGTTTACTGCTAAACAAACTTTATTTTAATGGCAGAAGCTCTCTACCGTGTTCTATTTTTTAAGAGTCTCAAAATGGTACTATCCTCCTGTTCGACATACATATAAACGTAGATGAACATTGGTGAATCTGTGTTATAAGGAGTACAAACAGCAACAATATAGTAATCCTTCTCAACCGTACTCTAGCACTTTCTACAACCAGTAAAAACATACTGTCTGTGTACAACTCTGAATATGTTTTTGCTCGTTAAGAATATCAAGATATGTAAAGGTATAAATATTATACGATATGTTTCACAACTTTTGACTTTGAATAATAGGTATGAATGAAAAATTACTTTATTTTAACTAATTATTTTCGGTCGTCCTGTATTTCCTTTTTATAAAGTATTTCCTATATGTTACTAAATTTTAATTAATTACATAATAAAATTTTCACATATTTCAAAGTTAATTATTTATTCTTATTTTTTTCATTATACTTTCATTTTTTTTTTATGCATTTTTGATCTTCATTCGCCGATTTTGAAATATTTCTATGAAAGCAAAGTGATCACCTCTCAAACTGTTTTTGAATAAAAAATTTAGGTTTGTCCGCAGATTGTGAGAACTAAACGGTTATTTTTTCTGGAAAATGATATTTAAAATTTCTAGAGCAACAAATTTTTTAATACTTCTAACGAGGCAGATGTTTCATGTGTAAAATAATTTAATTAATAAACCAATAGATGGCAGCACTAGATACATCCCATAAAATGAGTGCTTAAATAATTTATTTTAAAAGTTTAAATACCACAATTTTTGCCCGCTGCATGGACGTCGTTGGTATAGTGGTCAGCGTACTCACTTACGGCTCAGAGAGTTCAAGTTCGAATCCCGGCAACAATTTTATACCTAGTTAAATAATTTGTTACATAGAAAACTTCAGTGCTTTTTTTTTTGGGGGGGGGGGTGTTAGTAAGAGGTTTTAAACATTGGGTACTTCGAAGTTTGATTGATAATAACATTTATCTATTAGTTTTACACATCTATTAGTTTAAGACCTAAATGTTTATTATGGTATTTAAAATGCCGAATTAGACCAGGGGTATAGATCCAGAAAAAATTATAGACATATTTTTGTCTGCTTCCTCTTATACAATTGAACTTGCATAAAAATCACTCTTAGTTTAAATTTAATTGTGGGCAGTGGACATTACCCCATTTGGATCCACCAGTGGCGTAGCCAAAAATTTATCATGGGAGGTTAATGACCCCCTTAACCCCCCCCCCCCTTGGCTAGGCCACTGGAATCCACCAATGGCAGCATATGAGTACTCATAGGGGCTCTCACATATATGAGGCTTTCAAAATCTAAAAAAAAAAAATCAGTATTGGGAAGGCTTCCTTCCAATATAGGGGGCATATTTTTTTGGGGGGGGCTCTATTCTGTTATAAATGCATTTGACTCCCAATACCCTCTGGATTCGTTAATGGTGCCATGCGAGTACTTATCATGAAATACAACACACGCTTTCAAACACTACAATAATACGAAAAAAATCAGTATCGGTATCGGTGGGGGGGGCACTGCCCCAATGTGCGGGGGGGGGGGGAATATACGGAGTGCATTAAGGGGTCTCCTTTCATAAATGCATTTGAAATTACAAAATAATTCAATCCAATAATATAAATTTAACTCGATTGGGGAGGGGCACACCCCCCTGTGGATCCACAATTGGCGCTATATCTTTACTTACGGGGTCTGGTCACACTGCCCACGACGCCGTAGCAAGTGGAGGATAGAAGGTGTGCGTCTCCTTATATTCCGTTTAAAAAAAAAAAAAAAATTTTTTTTTTTTTTTTTTTTTTTTTTTTTTTTTTTTTTTTTACCAGAAGAGTATATAAACTCTCTGCTACTCGAATTCAATCGAGGAGTGAACTCCTCGGACACCTCGTAAGAACTTGTCGCTGTTACCGATGAATACTGAAACGAACCCAGAAGACAAAAATCAAATGGACTGGAATACAACTGAAGCAGATGAAGCCATGGATATTACCGACCTAGTTGATGAAAATGAAATGGACTGGTGTGCCAGTGATGCGGTTGAGAATATGGATGTCAATACCATTAATTCGGACCTCGAACAAGAGAAAATGGAATCTAGCTCAACTATATGGGATTCACCTATGGATGTGGTTTCAGAATTTGAAATGGATGATTTATGCGAACTTATCGGAAATTTACAATTGAACTGACTGTGGAAATAAAGACGTTGAATAAAAAGCGAATTTTCAGAAAATAAGAGGCCGTTAGAAGAAAATTCTTGAACGCTTAAAACTGTAGTTATGTACATAATCTGTAATATAATCTTGATTAAAAAAATAAAAAATGTATATTTAATTTTTTTGTGGGGGAGGGAGAAAGAGTATATAAAAAAAAAGATTGAATATGAGTCGTCAAAGCGTAATGATGCAGTATCAGG
The DNA here is from genome assembly GCA_038373885.1 of Cheiracanthium punctorium. Lineage (NCBI taxonomy): Eukaryota > Metazoa > Arthropoda > Arachnida > Araneae > Cheiracanthiidae > Cheiracanthium > Cheiracanthium punctorium. The sequence goes on along the minus strand of JAWZYV010016607.1, from coordinate 29,286 downwards.
CCTAGCATACTAAAACTGTACTTCGAGCAAAAGGAGAACTTACTCGGATGGTGGTTTTTTAAGACACGTTTGACCCCCATAAAAAGTCTCCCGCCCAAGGCACAGGCACCCTCGGCTCATGCCCCTGGCGTAATCTTACCATAGTACAAAGGAATTTTAAAGGGTTCTAATGCGTAATGACGTTTTTTGCCCAATTCAAATACTCGCTTAGGAATACACACTATTGCAGTTTTGCGTTAAACAGAAAAAAATATGCAAACGTTTACTGCTACACGCAAACATTATTTTAATAACAGACGCTCTCTACCGTGGTCAATTTTTTACGAGTCTCAAAATGGTAGACCGCTAGTTTAGAGGTCAAGCGTTCTCGGTTTTTCTATCTCGCGGATGTCCATCTATTGTTCTAGAGATTTTGTCTGTTTGCCCCAGATGGAACGTGAATGTCAAAAGTCCTCCGTTAAAGGCACTCTGAATCCTTTGCAGATATCCCTTGTGTACATTTGCCGTACCACAACAAAAGCGCATTCATGGTATAGGGCATACCTCACATGTACTGCAAGCCTATAACTATAAGTCCAAAAATCACGTGGCCCAGTCTAAAATAAAAAATTTAAAGAGTCACCATCTCTTTATACACCATCCATCCAAACAACATTAATAAGGTGCAGCATTTTACTGTGTAAGATTGTAACAAGAAAGATTTCTGCAAATATATTCAATTAATTGAAGTGAAAATATTTTAGAAAACCATTTGACGCTGAAACTAAAATTGAAAAGATTTATTTCATAAACCCTCTGAGCCATACGCACCCAGAAACATGAATTTAATGCACTTTTTCTATGATAAAAAGCAGTGCTCATGTTTCTTTTCAAAAAGTATATCATACTGTATGAAAAATCGCATTTTCTATAGGAGGAAATTAAAACGATTTCTGTTGAGAAGAAAGGTAAATTTTCACACATGACACCTCGATGGATTCTTCCTCTATACAGCAGGTGTTCTTTCCAGAGGGAACTTTCCTAAACAAATACAATTTATTCAATAAATATACACTGGAATCCCTTAAAACTTCTGTGCCAAACTCTCTCCCTTACTAGGCAGGAAACACTCTTGCATATTTGCTCTTTCAACACAATACACATACAAAAAAACCAGGTCACATACGCCGACCTAATCATTTGGAGTTTTCCATGGCTCTTCTCGGAAACTAATCGTAAATACCGATTAGGACCCTTAAAAATACCACCACGGAAGGCATTCTTCCTTGTGCTGTCCTTCTGACGTGGATTTATAAGCTGACTTCGGGTAAAGCACACAAATCCTAAATATATATTACACAGAAACACAAAAACAAACACACAAAACTGAACATAAAGTTAGGACTCACATGTACTGCAATATAGCATAAAAAAAAAAGGTTTTTCAGATTAATTTTTAAAAATACGACTCCACATAACCCTAAATGGGACATACTTTCAGCTTTAAGACAGCAATTATCTGATATTCTGAAAAAGCAGGTGTTGAAGGAATTAAAATATTGTTATTATAACTGAACGATTCACATTCTTTCTCTTTTTTTTTTTTTTTTTTTTTTTTTTTTAAGTAAGGGAGAGGGAAAAAAAAACTGTATCTAGTGAAATTTCACACCAATAAATTAAAATGAAAAATATTTACTTATTGGATGACATGCGTATAAAAAAATTCGCGTATCTGCATATATATAAATAATTCTACTATCATCCTGTTCTTCATACATATAAACATACATGAACATTGGTAAACCTGTGTTATAAGGAGAACAAAAAGCAACGATATAGTAATTCTTCTCAACCGTATTCTAGCAAATTCTACAAGCAGTAAAAATATACTGTCCGTGTACAACTCTGAATATGAATTTTCTCGTTAAGGATATAAACAGATGTAAAGATATAAATATTATACGACATGTTTCAAAACTTTTGACTTTTAAATAATAGGTATGAAAGCAAAATTACTTTATTTTAACTAATTATTTTCGGTCGTCCTATATTTTCTTTTTTTGTAAGTATTTCCTATATGTTACTAAATTTTAATTAATTAATTAATAAAATTTTCATATATTTCTAAGTTAGTTATTTATCCTTTTTTTCCAATTTACTTTTATTTATTTATGCATTTTTGATCTTCATTGATTGTTGTTGAAATATTTGTCTGATAGCATTGGATCACCTCTCAAATTGTTTTTGAATAAAAAATTTAGGTTTGTCCTCAGATTGTGAGAACTGAACGGATTTGTAGTTATCTTTTCTGGAACATGATATTTAAAATTTCTAGAGCAACAAATTTTTTAATACTTCTAACGAAGCAGATGTTTATTGTGTAAAATAATTTCGTCAGTTAAACAACAGATGGCAGCACTAAAGATATCGCATACATTGAGTGTTTAAAAATATATCTTACAAGTTTAAATACGACAATTTTGGAAATTCTCGAGGTCGTCATTTCTATAGTGGTCAGCGTACTCGCTTACGGCGTAGAGAGTTTAAGTTCGAATCCCGACAAGAAAAGTGTATCTCTTTTGGTCATAAAAAGTTTTTTAAATAAAGATATTAATAAAAGATATTAATTAATTATTAATAATAAAAAAGGAATAACAAACATATTAAAGATGGAAAACGCTTTAGAAACCCGCAACATTGAAAGCTCCTTTTCTTTTCAAATGAAGGGTAATTACACTTGCAGACTGGATTTTAAACTCACGAATTCCGGAATCTACTTTCACGATGATCAAATGGAATTCAGTACCACAGAGCCAACTAACACTATAAAAAATCAAGGCTTTAGTCGAGCCAATATTTACCAGCAATATCTTAGCTCTGAAAATCAAACAATAAGGTTAAGAATAAAGATGGAAAACAATTGTTAAAGCCCGAACTCCAACAGAAGTCTTTCTGTGGAAATGATGACAAATTGGACTCTTAGTCTGGATTTCAAACCGATGAATACTGAAACGAATCCAGATGACCAAAATCAAATGGACTGGAATACAACTGAAGCAGATGAAGTTATGGATATTACCGACCTAGTTGATGAAAATGAAATGGACTGGTGTGCCAGTGATGTGGTTGAGAATATGGATGTCAATACCATTAATTCGGACCTCGAACAAGAGGAAGTGGAATCTAGCTCAACTCTATGGGATTCACCTATGGATGTGGTTTCAGAATTTAAAATGGATAATTTATGCGAACTTTTCGGAAATTTACAATTGAACTGACTGTGGAAATAAGGACATCGAATAAAAAACGAATTTTCAGAAAAATAAGATGCCCCCTAGAAGAAAATTCTTGAACGCTTAAAACTGTAGTTATGTACATAATCTGTAATATAATCTTGATTAAAAAAATAAAAATATGTATATTTAATTTTTTTGTGGGGGAGGGAGAAAGAGTATATTAAAAAAAAGATTGAATATGAGTCGTCAAAGCATAATGATGCTGTATCAGGCCTAGCATACTAAAACTGTACTTCGAGCAAAAGGAGAACTTACTCGGATGGTGGTTTTTTAAGACACGTTTGACCCCCCATAAAAAGTCTCCCGCCCAAGGCACAGGCACCCTCGGCTCATGCCCCTGGCGTAATCTTACCATAGTACAAAGGAATTTTAAAGGATTCTAATGCGTAATGACGTTTTTTGCCCAATTCAAATACTCGCTTAGGAATACACACTATTGCAGCTTTGCGTTAAACAGAAAAAAAATATGCAAACGTTTACTGCTACACGCAAACATTATTTTTAATGGCAGACGCTCTCTACCGTGGTGAATTTTTTACGAGTCTCAAAATGGTAGACCGCTAGTTTAGAGGTCAAGCGTTCTCGGTTTTTCTATCTCGCGGATGTCCATCTATTGTTTTAGAGATTTTGTCTGTTTGCCCCAGATGGAACATGAATGTGTAAAGTCCTCCGATAAAGGCACTCTGAATCCTTTGCAGATATCCCTTGTGTACATTTGCCGTACCACAACACAAACGCATTCATGGTATAGGGCATACCTCACATGTACTGCAAGCATATAACTATAAGGCCAAAAATCACGTGGCCCAGTCTAAAATCAAAAATTTAAAGAGTCACCATCTCTTTATACACCATCCATCCAAACAACATTAATAAGGTGCAGCATTTTACTGTGTAAGATTGTAACAAGAAAGATTTCTGCAAATATATTCAATTAATTGAAGTGAAAATATTTTAGAAAACCATTTGACGCTGAAACTAAAATTGAAAAGATTTATTTCATAAACCCTCTGAGCCACACGCACCCAGAAACATGAATTTAATGCAGTTTCTCTATGATAAAAAGCAGTGCTCATGTTTCTTTTCAAAAAGTATATCATACTGTATGAAAAATCGCATTTTCTATAGGAGGAAATTAAAACGATTTCTGTTGAGAAGAAAGGTAATTTTTCACACATGACACCTCGATGGATTCTTCCTCTATACAGCAAGTGTTCTTTCCAGAGGGAACTTTCCTAAACCAATACAATTTATTCAATAAATATACACTGGAATCCCTTAAAACTTCTGTGCCAAACTCTCTCCCTTCCTAGGCAGGAAACACTCTTGCATATTTGCTCTTTCAACACAATACACATACAAAAAAACCAGGTCACATACGCCGACCTAATCATTTGGAGTTTTCCATTGTTCTTCTCGGAAACTAATCGTAAATACGGATTAGGACCCTTAAAAATACCACCACGGAAGGCATTCTTCCTTGTGTTGTCCTTCTGACGTGGATTTATAAGCGGACTTCGGGTAAAGCACACAAATCCTAAATATATATTACACAGAAACACAAAAACAAACACACCCAACTAAACATAAACTTAGGACTCAAACGTACTGCAATATAGCATAAAAAAAAAGGTTTTTCAGATTAATTTTTAAAAATACGACTCCACATAACCCTAAATGGGACATACTTTCAGCTTTAAGACAGCAATTATCTGATATTCTGAAAAAGCAGGTGTTGAAGGAATTAAAATATTGTTATTATAACTGAACGATTCACATTCTTTCTCTCTCTCTTTTTTTTTTTTTTTTTAAGTAAGGGAGAGGAAAAAAAAAAGAAACTGTATCTAGTGAAATTTCACACCAATAAATTAAAATGAAAAATATTTACTTATTGGATGACATGCCTATAAAAAAAATTCGCGTATCTACATATATATAAATAATTGTACTATCATCCTGTTCTTCATACATATAAACATACATGAACATTGGTAAACCTGTGTTATAAGGAGAACAAAAAGCAACGATATAGTAATTCTTCTCAACCGTATTCTAGCAAATTCTACAAGTAGTAAAAATATACTGTCCGTGTACAACTCTGAATATAAATTTACTTGTTAAGGATATAAACAGATGTAAAGATATAAATATTATACGACATGTTTCAAAACTTTTGACTTTTAAATAATAGGTATGAAAGCAAAATTACTTTATTTTAACTAATTATTTTCGGTCGTTCTATATTTTCTTTTTTTGTAAGTATTTCCTATATGTTACTAAATTTTAATTAATTAATTAATAAAATTTTCATATATTTCTAAGTTAGTTATTTATCCTTTTTTTTCAATTTACTTTTATTTATTTATGCATTTTTGATCTTCATTGATTGTTGTTGAAATATTTGTCTGATAGCATTGGATCACCTCTCAAATTGTTTTTGAATAAAAAATTTAGGTTTGTCCTCAGATTGTGAGAACTGAACGGATTTGTAGTTATCTTTTCTGGAACATGATATTTAAAATTTCTAGAGCAACAATTTTTTTAATACTTCTAACGAAGCAGTTGTTTATTGTGTAAAATAATTTCGTCAGTTAAACAACAGATGGCAGCACTATAGATATCGCATACATTGAGTGTTTAAAAATATATCTTACAAGTTTAAATACGACAATTTTGGAAATTTTCGAGGTCGTCATTTCTATAGTGCTCAGCGTACCCGCTTACGGCGTAGGGAGTTTAAATTCGAATCCCGACAAGAAAAGTGTATCTCTTTTGGTCATAAGAAGTTTTTTAAATAAAGATATTAATAAAAGATATTAATTACTGATTAATAATAAAAAAGGAATAACAAAGATATTAAAGATGGAAAACGCTTTAGAAACCCGCAACATTGAAAGCTCCTTTTCTTTTCAAATGAAGGGTAATTACACTTGCAGACTGGATTTTAAACCCACGAATTCCGAAATCTACTTTCACGATGATCAAATGGAATTTAGTACCACAGAGTCAAGTAACACGATAAAAAATCAAGGCTTTAGTGGAGCCAATATTTACCAGCAATATCTTAGCTCTGAAAATCAAACAATAAGGTTAAGAATAAAGATGGAAAACAATTGTAAAAGCCCGAACTCCAATAGAAGTCTTTCTGTGGAAATGATGACAAATTGGACTCTTAGTCTGGATTTCAAACCGATGAATACTGAAACGAATCCAGATGACCAAAATCAAATGGACTGGAATACAACTGAAGCAGATGAAGTTATGGATATTACCGACCTAGTTGATGAAAATGAAATGGACTGGTGTGCCAGTGATGTGGTTGAGAATATGGATGTCAATACCATTAATTCGGACCTCGAACAAGAGGAAGTGGAATCTAGCTCAACTCTATGGGATTCACCTATGGATGTGGTTTCAGAATTTGAAATGGATGATTTATGCGAACATTTCGGAAATTTACAATTGAACTGACTCTGGAAATAAGGACATCGAATAAAAAACGAATTTTCAGAAAAATAAGATGCCCCCTAGAAGAAAATTCTTGAACGCTTAAAACTGTAGTTATGTACATAATCTGTAATATAATCTTGATTAAAAAAATAAAAAATGTATATTTAATTTTTTTGTGGGGGAGGGAGAAAGAGTATATTAAAAAAAAGATTGAATATGAGTCGTCAAAGCGTAATGATGCAGTATCAGGCCTAGCATACTAAAACTGTACTTCGAGCAAAAGGAGAACTTACTCGGATGGTGGTTTTTTAAGACACGTTTGACCCCCATAAAAAGTCTTCCGCCCAAGGCACAGGCACCCTCGGCTGATGCCCCTGGCGTAATCTTACCATAGTACAAAGGAATTTTAAAGGGTTCTAATGCGTAAAGACGTTTTTTGCCCAATTCAAATACTTGCTTAAGAATACACACTATTGCAGTTTTGCGTTAAACAGAAAAAAAATATGCAAACGTTTACTGCTACACGCAAACATTATTGTTATGGCAGACGCTCTCTACCTTGGTCAATTTTTTACGAGTCGCAAAATGGTAGACTGCTAGTTTAGAGGTCAAGCGTTCTCTGTTTTTCTATCTCGCGGATGTCCATCTATTGTTCTAGAGATTTTGTCTGTTTGCCCCAGATGGAACGTGAATGTCAAAAGTCCTCCGTTAAAGGCACTCTGAATAATTTGCAGATATCCCTTGTGTACATTTGCCGTACCACAACACAAACGCATTCATGGTATAGGGCATACCTATAACTATAAGGCCAAAAATCACGTGGCCCAGTCTAAAATAAAAAATTTAAAGAGTCACCATCTGTTTATACACCATCCATCCAAACAACATTAATAAGGTGCAGCATTTTACTGTGTAAGATTGTAACAAGAAAGATTTCTGCCAAAATATTCCATTAATTAAAGTGAAAATATTTTAGAAAACCATTTGACGCTGAAACTAAAAGTGAAAAGATTTATTTCATAAACCCTCTGAGCCATACGCACCCAGAAACATTAATTTAATGCACTTTTTCTATGATAAAAAGCAGTGCTCATGTTTCTTTTCAAAAAGTATATCATACTGTATGAAAAATCGCATTTTCTATAGGAGGAAATTAAAACGATTTCTGTTGAGAAGAAAGGTAATTTTTCACACATGACACCTCGATGGATTCTTCCTCTATACAGCAAGTGTTCTTTCCAGAGGGAACTTTCCTAAACCAATAAAATTTATTCAATAAATATACACTGGAATCCCTTAAAACTTCTGTGCCAAACTCTCTCCCTTCCTAGGCAGGAAACACTCTTGCATATTTGCTCTTTCAACACAATACACATACAAAAAAACCAGGTCACATACGCCGGACTAATCATTTGGAGTTTTCCATTGTTCTTCTCGGAAACTAATCGTAAATACGGATTAGGACCCTTAAAAATACCACCACGGAAGGCATTCTTCCTTGTGCTGTCCTTCTGACGTGGATTTATAAGCTGACTTCGGGTAAAGCACACAAATCCTAAATATATATTACACAGAAACACAAAATCAAACACACAAAACTGAACATAAAGTTAGGACTCACATGTACTGCAATATAGCATAAAAAAAAGGTTTTTCAGATTAATTTTTAAAAATACGACTCCACATAACCCTAAATGGGACATACTTTCAGCTTTAAGACAGCAATTATCTGATATTCTGAAAAAGCAGGTGTTGAAGGAATTAAAATATTGTTATTATAACTGAACGATTCACATTCTTTCTCTCTCTTTTTTTTTTTTTTTTTTTTTTTAAGTAAGGGAGAGGGAAAAAAAAAACTGTATCTAGTGAAATTTCACACCAATAAATTAAAATGAAAAATATTTACTTATTGGATGACATGCCTATAAAAAAATTCGCGTATCTGCATATATATAAATAATTGTACTATCATCCTGTTCTTCATACATATAAACATACATGAACATTGGTAAACCTGTGTTATAAGGAGAACAAAAAGCAACGATATAGTAATTCTTCTCAACCGTATTCTAGCAAATTCTACAAGCAGTAAAAATATACTGTCCGTGTACAACTCTGAATATGAATTTGCTCTTTAAGGATATAAACAGATGTAAAGATATAAATATTATACGAAATGTTTCAAAACTTTTGACTTTTAAATAATAGGTATGAAAGCAAAATTACTTTATTTTAACTAATTATTTTCGGTTGTCCTATATTTTCTTTTTTTGTAAGTATTTCCTAAATGTTACTAAATTTTAATTAATTAATTAATAAAATTTTCATATATTTCTAAGTTAGTTATTTATCCTTTTTTTCCAATTTACTTTTATTTATTTATGCATTTTTGATCTTCATTGATTGTTGTTGAAATATTTGTCTGATAGCATTGGATCACCTCTCAAATTGTTTTTGAATAAAAAATTTAGGTTTGTCCTCAGATTGTGAGAACTGAACGGATTTGTAGTTATCTTTTCTGGAACATGATATTTAAAATTTCTAGAGCAACAAATTTTTTAATACTTCTAACGAAGCAGATGTTTATTGTGTAAAATAATTTCGTCAGTTAAACAACAGATGGCAGTACTAAAGATATCGCATACATTGAGTGTTTAAAAATATATCTTACAAGTTTAAATACGACAATTTTGGAAATTCACAAGGTCGTCATTTCTATAGTGGTCAGCGTACTCGCTTACGGCGTAGAGAGTTTAAGTTTGAATCCCGACAAGAAAAGTGTATCTCTTTTGGCCATAATAAGTTTTTAGATAAAGATATTAATAAAAGATATTAATTAATGATTAATAATAAAAAAGGAATAACAAAGATATTAAAGATGGAAAACGCTTTAAAAACCATGGTTTGAACATTGAAAGCTCCTTTTCTTTTCAAATGAAGGGTAATTACACTTGCAGACTGGATTTTAAACCCACGAATTCCGAAATCTACTTTCACGATGATCAAATGGAATTTAGTACCACAGAGTCAACTAACACGATAAAAAATCAAGGCTTTAGTGGAGCCAATATTTACCAGCAATATCTTAGCTCTGAAAATCAAACAATAAGGTTAAGAATAAAGATGGAAAACAATTGTAAAAGCCCGAACTCCAACAGAAGTCTTTCTGTGGAAATGATGACAAATTGGACTGTTAGTCTGGATTTCAAACCGATGAATACTGAAACGAATCGAGATGACCAAAATCAAATGGACTGGAATACAACTGAAGCAGATGAAGTTATGGATATTACCGACCTAGTTGATGAAAATGAAATGGACTGGTGTGCCAGTGATGTGGTTGAGAATATGGATGTCAATACCATTAATTCGGACCTCGAACAAGAGGAAGTGGAATCTAGCTCAACTCTATGGGATTCACCTATGGATGTGGTTTCAGAATTTGAAATGGATGATTTATGCGAACTTTTCGGAAATTTACAATTGAACTGACTGCGGAAATAAAGACATCGAATAAAAAGCGAATTTTCAGAAAAATAAGATGCCCGCTAGAAGAAAATTCTAGAACGCTTAAAACTGTAGTTATGTACATAATCTGTAATATAACCTTGATTAAAAAAATAAAAAATGTATATTTAATTTTTTTGTGGGGGAGGGAGAAAGAGTATATTAAAAAAAAGATTGAATATGAGTCGTCAAAGCGTAATGATGCAGTATCAGGCCTAGCGTACTAAAACTGAACGTCGAGCAAAAGGAGAACTTACTCGGATGGTGGTTTTTTAAGACACGTTTGACCCCCATAAAAAGTCTTCCGCCCAAGGCACAGGCACCCTCGGCTCATGCCCCTGGCGTAATCTTACCACAGTACAAAGGAATTTTAAAGGGTTCTAATGCGTAATGACGTTTTTTGCCCAATTCAAATACTCGCTTAGGAATACACACTATTGCAGTTTTGCGTTAAACAGAAAAAAATATGCAATCGTTTACTGCTACACGCAAACATTATTTTAATGGCAGACGCTCTCTACCGTGGTCAATTTTTTACGAGTCTCAAAATGGTAGACCGCTAGTTTAGAGGTCAAGCGTTCTCGGTTTTTCTATCTCGAGGATGTCCATCTATTGTTTTAGAGATTTTGTCTGTTTGCCCCAGATGGAACATGACTGTCAAAAGTCCTCCGTTAAAGGCACTCTGAATCCTTTGCAGATATCCCTTGTGTACATTTGCCGTACCACAACACAAACGCATTCATGGTATAGGGCATACCTATAACTATAAGGCCAAAAATCACGTGGCCCAGTCTAAAATAAAAAATTTAAAGAGTCACCATCTCTTTATACACCATCCATCCAAACAACATTAATAAGGTGCAGCATTTTTCTGTGTAAGATTGTAACATCAAAGATTTCTGCAAAAATATTCAATTAATTGAAATGAAAATATTTTAGAAAACTATTTGACGCTGAAACTAAAATTAAAAAGATTTATTTCATAAACCCTCTGAGCCACACGCACCCAGAAACATGAATTTAATGCAGTTTCTCTATGATAAAAAGCAGTGCTCATGTTTCTTTTCAAAAAGTATATCATACTGTATGAAAAATTGCATTTTCTATAGGAGGAAATTAAAACGATTTCTGTTGAAAAGAAAGGTAATTTTTCACACATGACACCTTGATGGATTCTTCCTCTATACAGCAAGTGTTCTTTCCAGAAGGAACTTTCCTAAACCAATGCTATTTATTCAATAAATATGCACTGAAATCCCTTAAAACTTCTGTGCCAAACTCTCTCCCTTACTAGGCAGGAAACACTCTTGCATATTTGCTCTTTAAACACAATACACATACAAAAAAACAGGTCACATACGCCGACCTAATCATTTGGAGTTTTCCATGGTTCTTCTCGGAAACTAATCGTAAATACGGATTAGGACCCTTAAAAATACCACCACGGAAGGCATTCTTCCTTGTGCTGTCCTTCTGACGTGGATTTATAAGCGGACTTCGGGTAAAGCACACAAATCCTAAATATATATTACACAGAAACACAAAAACAAACACACCCAACTAAACATAAACTTAGGACTCACACGTACTGCAATATAGCATAAAAAAAAGGTTTTTCAGATTAATTTTTAAAAATACGACTCCACATAACCCTAAATGGGACATACTTTCAGCTTTAAGACAGCAATTATCTGATATTCTGAAAAAGCAGGTGTTGAAGGAATTAAAATATTGTTATTATAACTGAACGATTCACATTCTTTCTCTTTTTTTTTTTTTTTTTTTTTTTTTTTTTAAGTAAGGGAGAGGAAAAAAAAAAAAACGGTATCTAGTGAAATTTCACACCAATAAATTAAAATGAAAAATATTTACTTATTGGATGACATGCCTATAAAAAAATTCGCGTATCTGCATATATATATAAACAATTGTACTATCATCCTGTTCTTCATACATATAAACATACATGAACATTGGTAAACCTGTGTTATAAGGAGAACAAAATGCAACGATATAGTAATTCTTCTCAACCGTATTCTAGCAAATTCTACAAGTAGTAAAAATATACTGTTCGTGTACAACTCTGAATATGAATTTGCTCGTTAAGGATATGAACAGATATAAAGATATAAATATTATACGACATGTTTCAAAACTTTTGACTTTTAAATAATAGGTATGAAAGCAAAATTACTTTATTTTAACTAATTATTTTCGGTCGTTCTATATTTTCTTTTTTTGTAAGTATTTCCTATATGTTACTAAATTTTAATTAATTAATTAATAAAATTTTCATATATTACTAAGTTAGCTATTTATCCTTTTTTTCAATTTACTTTTATTTATTTATGCATTTTTGATCTTCTTTGATTGTTGTTGAAATATTTGTCTGATAGCATTGGATCACCTCTCAAATTGTTTTTGAATAAAAAATTTAGGTTTGTGAGAACTGAACGGATTTGTAGTTATCTTTTCTGGAACATGATATTTAAAATTTCTTTAGCAACAATTTTTTTTAATACTTCTAAGGAGGCAGATGTTTCATGTGAAAATTAGTGTCATTAATTGACAAGTAGATGGCAGCACTACATGTACCCCTTATATTGAGCTTAAACGGTCAATGTATAATATATTTTAAATGTTTAGTATGCTAGGCCTTGACAAAAGAAACGACTAAAAAAAAAAAAAAAAAAAAATGAAAATTGTGAATGAATATTTTTGATTAAAATGAATATTTTTGTAATTGACGTCACTTCTATGTTCTTGAATGAATGATTTTATGTTACTTATAGCCTGTAAGGCTAGTGTGACAGTCAAACCCTTTTCTTGCAATTGTTTGCTGACAGGATTAATTCTGTTAAGCAAATCATGCCAAAATATCAAGGAACAAATAAATTTATAATCCTTGATTTTGGCGCACAGACTTCGTGCTTCGTCTTGCACTTCTTTTGAAAAGCATTCACCTTCGGATATTTCAAAAAGAGCGTCATAGATTTCTCCTAGTTGATATCTTAAAGGTCGAATGGCTTCAATTGTACTTTCCCATCGAGTGTTTGAGAGGGATTTCAATGTTAAACAGGAAATGTTTTTCAAAAGAACTGCCCATCGTTTAGGAGAAGAAGCAAATAAATTGTATAATTCTTGAATTGTCGAAAAAAACTAACAGTACCTGCATTCATCTTTGCTGCATCGTTAATCATTAAATTTAAGCTATGAGCGGTACAGGGAACATAAAAAGCATGAGGATTTATTTTTAGGATATTATATTGAAGACCATTTTTCTTTCCTTTCATATTTGCCCAGTTATCATATCCCTGGCCTCTCATATCATCCATCTAGAGCATAGGTTCCCAACGTGGGCGATAACGCCTCTCTGTGGGCCTTTGAGGCTTTCAGAGGGGCGGTAAAAGACCCAGAGAAAATTAGGAGGCGTTGATATGGCACGGAGGGGCGTGGGAATATTAACCAAATATAGTCTAAAAAAGACTTAAAAATCACTCTGATAATTCATTTCTATCACGTGTGCAAAAATTCACATATTTCGATACGAGACTTCCAGTGGCGCACCCAGGATTTTAATTTAGAGGGGGGGCTGGGCTACAAATACTGCTGAACTCGCTTATAGTGACCTCAATTATAGTTATAACTCTCTTGTAACGTCAAAATATTCTGTGCCAGTCGACTTGCCCGCCGAACACAACCCCACGAGCAATGTAACTCATTTTGGAATCAAATAATTATATGATATTTTCAGTGATGTTGTAACCAAGTTTAACCGTGTTTCATGCTCTAACTGTAAGTTTTTATTTAAAAACTAACATCTTTTTTTGGTAAAAAGTATTTTAGAAATAATTTGAAGACGATTTTTAAAAAGAAAACATATAGAAATAATTTAAAGACAATTTTTAAAAAGAAAAAATTTAACTCATTTGTGACAATTTTCAATACTTTTCACGTCTAATTTCCCACCTTTAGGGGGTGGGTTCAGCCCCCATAGCCCCCTCCGTGGGTGCGCCTATGGAGACTTCGCTTTTGAGAGAAAGAGATACCTCTCTAAAACTTTTATTCCTCTTTTTTAAATGAAGAAGAAATTCAGTAGAGTTTCAATTCCAACAATATTCTATCTATTAGTATTTTTTTTATTTAATTCTTGTTTTCACCATGCATTATGCACGCTCTTATTTCTCTGTAGTGGGAGGGGGGCGGTATTGAAAGATTCACTAGAAAAGGGGGCGCCAGTTCAAAAAAGGTTGGGAACCTATGATCTAGAGGTATGTTCCGAATTTTCAACATTTCCATTACTGTCTCACATAGGCCTCTACCTGTAGAATCATCAACTTTAATAAAGCCTAAAAATGCTCCTTGATTTCAGCCCCTCCATCACTGCAGACGACAAACGTATGACGATACTCATCTGTTCAGTTTTGCTAACATCAGGTGTACAGTCCAAAATTATAGAATACTACTTGGCTTTTCGAACAGATAGTAAGATTTTCTCTCTTATACTACTGCCAATAATTTGCAACATTTCATTTTGACTATCTTTGCTTGGATAATGAACTTTACGGTTGCTGTTTTAATTTAAAAAAAAAAAAAAACGGAATTACGTTACAAACTAATTCAAGCTATTATTCTACGTGCTTGTAATATTTTAACTTCAGAATTTGAATCCGAAGCAACGAAGTCTGATTTCTTTCTTTATTATTATTATTTATTTTTTGTTCCTAAATGAGCCCTGAAACTGAAACCAAGGTTTAAGATACGGTCGAATATTTTGCATAATGCTAAAAGACTTATCAGAATGCTGAAATGAAATTAATGGGTTTCCCTTTTTTGCTAAAGCATTCAGAGAAAATTTGGAGCTGAAATATTGAAGAGAAACAGGGATAAAAGTAAAAATTTCCTGATATGGAATTGCTATAGAATGGTTGTGTGGATAATCTTTTATTTTCAATATTGATGAATTCAAATATATAACATATGCGTCTATGATTTTCAAGACCACTTGCAAAAACAACACAAAAGAGATCGGACAATATCTCTCGGTGAGAAAAATGGAATTATCTTTATAGCAATTTGTGTGAAAAAGCTTTTCCCCTTATTTTAGCTTTTTTGCTAAAGAATTTTTCATCTCAGCTTAAACACTTCCTGGAACAGATCACAATTTTTAGTTCAGTGGAAATGAAAATTTACGACTAAGTAGTTGACTTTTTTCTTAAATATTTGAGCTGTGAAACATAATTTCTGATACATTTTTTATTTTTTCGTTTAAAATTGCTCTATTGCGTTTAAATTAGCATATGTTAAATTCGCGAGCACGGCGAATTATTATACAGTTTCTACTAACCCAGATTTCTGATATCCGACTAGCGGCCGTGCTAGCGGCTTTTATGTGCTCGGGTATGTGCTCCAAGCGGTAAAAAAGGCAGAAATTTTCACAGAAAGACTGTATCATTATCATTTTAGTAACAAAAATCAAAATTAAATACGTCCTTGGTGCTAGGGGGAATTTTCGGGGGATGGGGGGCGTAGCATCGGGCGCCATTCTAAACTCAAAAACTTCGAAAAGGTTGATCTTCGTAAAAGGGGGCGCCTTTTTTTTACATTTGCAGCGGCAGGGGGGGGGGGGCACGTACCCTATGGCGGCCCCTGCTTTTACATATAGTAATATATGTTTCTAAAAGTTTTTACTTCCCTTTTACATATAGTAATATACAAAACCATACACAGAGGGTTGGTTCTATGGAACCGGACCCTGACCCTCACCGAAATTATCACATTATATATATATATATATATATATATATATATATATATATATGACCCCCCCCCTTTTCACTACGGCCTTGCAACATATTTTATCAGACAAATAAACAAATTATATATACACTGCAATCATTATTAATATAAAACATATCTTCCTAAAATCTGTCAATTTTTAAATTTTTTTTTGAAAATTTTTGCTTTCGGGACAATTTGGCGCCCCTCTGTGTTTGGCGCCCGCCTGTAAAGAAGGCCTTGCAGGCTAGAGATGAGTTCGGGCTCATTTTTTAAAGCCCGAGTCCGAGGACTTTTAATCCGAGCCCTCCCGAGCCCGAAATTTCAGCTAAAGATAGATAAAATTCAATTGCTTCAGTGATAGAATACGATAAATTTTGCCATTTGTGTAAATTAAAGACAAATACAGTTGCAAACTCTTAATGCACTTTCTAATTTCTATATCCACGTTTATCAAATAATAACAATAACGTTTCAGTTTCTATTAAAAATTCCGTTGAGTACTCACATCAGTGACAAACATTCGTATGTACTTAGATAGATTAGATACAGAAAAATACAAGCCATAAATCTCATATAGTGACATTAAAAAATGTTATATTTAAAACGCATCTATAAGAGAGATTTTGCATAATAAATTTAAGAAATTTGCATATAAAATTTTTGTTGATAGGGGCAAAATTATTTTTTTAAATATTTTATGATACGATATGAATATATACATTGCAAGCATTTAACTAAAAGAGCAGTAAATAATGAGGCCAAAATTTTGAATTAACAGCATTTTAACACCCATACTAAATAATGTGTTGTGCTTTTTTCATTTGTGTAAATTATGTGAAAAAGCTAGCTTTTTACCCATCAATTATTTTGTTGCAAGTCCTAGCATCACATCAGTACGTTTACGTTTATTTTTCCTATGAATCACTTTTTAAAGTCTGTTTCAAGGAGTATGCTCTTTTTCACGGGCCCGAGCCCGAAACCAATCGTGAATTAGAGCCCGAGCCCGGTTCGGGCCCGGGCTCGGGCTGAGCCCGTCTCATCTCTATTGCAGGACCGCTTCCGCCGGCCCTGCTCCCTACCGTGGCATATTTTTTAAGAGTCTCAAAGTGGTGAGACCGCTAAAGTTTAGATGTCCAGCGTTCTCGGTTTTTCTCTCGCGCGGATGTCCATCTATTGTTCTAGAGATATTGCATGTGTGTGTGCTTTGTGTTGTGTTCATGTCATGACAACGAAGGTGAGAGTGACAGTGACATTAATGAACAGGATATATGTGATGGTTCAACAAATAATGAAACTTTTCGAGACCCAGACTTTTCTGTCTCTTCAACATCATTTTATGAACCTAATGAAGTTACTATGAAAATCCCGAAAAATCCTTTTTAAGCGTCCAAAAATATCTCCAATGGCTGATCATCTAGGACTTAAACTGAACCTAAGAACTGCACTGAACCTAACACTGCTATGGCAGCGTTTATTGCAGTAGAAGGAGCTAGCGTTGACCACTTAAGTAGGGTCACAGCTAGAAAAGCTAGCAATATATTCCGATCCAAGAGTGCCAGTAACTTTCGAGAATAATTCAAATCTCTTAAATACTAAGTGCTGCACAGAGACAGCAAAGTATTAAAAACTCAAAATGTAGAGTTTGACAAAAGACTGACTATCTCAATATCGGAAAAACCGGACTATATGGAGGGAAAGTTGTTAGGGGTGAGAAATATACCTGATGGAACTGCTGAAGTACAAGCGGAAACTTTTTCAATTGATTCAAGAATGGGGTATATCTGAAAATATAATTGGCTTTTCCTTTGACTCAACTGCATCAAATAGGGGATGGATAAATGGAGACTAGAAACACTTTTCGAAAAATTATTTTACCTCTCTTGTTGACACCATGTTTTTGAGTTAATTGAGTCTGCAGTGTGGAAGTCTGTTTTCGGACAATCTATGAGTCCAGATAATTTATATTTTAAAGAGTTTCAACCCCAGTGGGAAACTATTTCAAGCAATTCAGATAATTTCACAAAGAGTGAAGTTTGTGGCAGAAAGCTAAAATCCTTCAAAGAGGAAGCCATCACATTCTTAAAATTTGTTTTGTGCAAAAAAAAAAAAAAAAAGATCTTTCTTCTTGGACATTATGAGGATTGTGCGAAAGTCTTACTTAATATATTAGGTGAAATTCCACCTCGAGGAATTCACTAACAAAAGCCTGTAGCTTTCTATAAAGCCAGATGTATGTCAACGGCAATTTATGGGCAAAAATGTACACTTTCAATGAGCAATTGGGTTATGATCCAGAAAAAGTTTAAAAACTGCGTAGAATCCGCCTTTTTCATTCGCTTATTTATATTAAATGCTGGTTGAATGTTCCAAAAGCTGCAGATGCTCCTGTGAATGGCATTATGCTTTCGCATTGTTTGAACAGCTACAAAGCTATCGATACTGAGGTTGCTCAGGCTGCTCTGACAGCCTTAAATCGACACGTGTGATATTTGGCAGAGGAGACAATACCATTTCCTCTCTTTTCAAAAAAAGATATTTGTAACCGAGAAGAAAAAAATCTGATGTGGGCAATATGACTTCCTTGCACGCCTATTAAAATCAAAAAAATTTTCGGCGCACTTCATGCACTTATTTTTGTATACTTTGCACTTATTTACATGCTTTTATTTTTATTCGGCGCACTTATTTTGTTTGAAATGAAAGAGATAAGATATCGGTAATAGTAAAGTTTAGCGATTTCTAGCCAAATATTTCGATATCGCCAGGCTGAGTTCACTTTGAAAGATTTCCTTCTGACACTTGATTCGGCGATATTTCACCAAAAGCTGAAAAGTTTGAGATAGTTTGAGAGATTTTGGGGATAGCCAAAGTAGTTATTCACCTTAGACTTTCAATGAATTGAATGCTTCCATACACCTTATGTATTTAAAGTGATTTGGATGACCCTGTAAATAAATTCCCATTCTAATGCAGTCAAAAAGGATATTGAAAACAGATATTACAATATTTCTAAATACAAAAGTTCAAAATACTTCGGGTTAAAGTTTTAGAGTTATACAAAATAATTTTTGTTTTTCTCTCTCTCTCTCACACACACACTAAAACTAAACTCCGATGTTGCGTAATACTTCCAATAAATTATTTTAAAAATTTAAATATGCTTTGAATGTTTGACAACGATGGTTAAAATGTACATAGTTAACTAAAAAACTGATTCATTGAAAAGGAATTTTGTGGAATATTAAAATACAGCAAGGATTGCAGACTTGCTTGCAAGCTACAAAAATTAATAACCTACAGCTACAAGTGACACTAATGCATGGTATCTAGTTCCAGAAATCTTGTTTGCTAGTCTGTACATCGACTCCGTCACTTAAAACCAGTCTTTCCAGGCAAAATAGTATACAGAATACTAAAGTTATCCTGTACCCCGGAAAAGGCAAGTTTTTGTAGCAATTGGATAAATCAGGATTTAGCCAATGCGGCAAGAACAGTTTGAGGGGGAGTTTCAATCATGAAAATTAGTGAAGATTTTGAAAAACAGAATACGAATAATATTCTTAGCAAATTGTGCAATAGATGATTTAGTATAGTTTGTCCATAGAAATTTGAACGGAGTGTCGCGCTATATTGGGCAGTTGTTTGAATTATTTAATCAGGGGGTAAACCTATATCACCTGTAAGGTTACCAAATTCCTCAAAGAGCCAAGTAACAGGAAGAACAGATCTGTGAAGCGCGTAAAGCAATCGAAAACTTTTCCTTTGATTTCTTTTATTTGTATCCTTATTACCAGTTTCTCCAAATGTAAGAAAAAACGTGGGATTCAGTATATTCTAAACTGCCAATTAAGAATAGTAAAGCAAAGTTTTGTTTAGAATTAAAATAATTAGACTGATCCTGTAACCCGTGGTTTATCTACTAATGCAGAGTTGTAAGTCTGAACAATTACAAAATAAAATATGGATGATAGTAACTATTGCCAACAGGTAGAAATGCTGAATCATTTGCTTCAAAACACGTTTTTCTTCCACGTAATGGACTTAAATTTGAAAGTTTCACATTTCAACGGCTAACTGCACTGTTTTGGCACACAGTATCAACTTCAAAATTGAAGACAAGATACTTATTTTGTATAATCATTTTATTTAGTGTTCATAAAATTACATATACAAAAGTACAAAGATTAGAATACGTAGAGTACAATTCAACAGTAATGATTAAGACAATTTCACAAAAGCTGAACTATTATATTTACAGATTAGAGCAAACAAGTTATGTTTAGAAAGAACACGCTAACAGAATGAACTATATTTTTAAATTTAAATGTATAGCAAAATTAAAAAAGCAAATTACCATTTATAAGCAACATTTTAAGTGTTTAACTTTTCTTAGAGAAGGTTGAAATGAATATAAAATAGCAGGTCGGAAAAAAAAAAGGAAAGAAAGTCACGGAGTGCACAGAGTATTAAAATCTTGCACACGTATTTATAATTTTGAGTACTTAAATCCAAGTTGCATTTAAAAATAACCTCCGTGATGAGGTTGTTAAAACTGGTTTACATGCGTAGAAATCAAACCTGGATTTAAAGGACTCAAATTGAAAAGTTATGCCTGTAGATATTTAAAATATGGAATTCGCCACTATTTCATTACACTTAATGTAAAAATCTAATATTTGTGTTTCTTTTTTGATGCTGCTCATACTTAGTTTTTGTAACTATACATATCCATGAAGTTTATAAATACGTACGGTATATGTAGAAGTTAAGTTGCGCCATTTAGCATCTTTATTTTAATCCTAACCGTATATTTCAAAACTTGAGTCGTAATCACTCAAACTAGACAAAGATCCTATCATTTCGAAATAAATGTTCAGATATTTTTTACTATATGAAAAGAAATGCATTCACTTCAACCATTCTCAAAAATAGAAGTCGCATGAATCAACATTTTACCCCAATCTAGTCCGTCGTATTATCGAAACAACGTATATATACATTAATTTTATTACCAATGCCTAAATTATGCACTTGTCTTGTATCATAGTGTTTGATTATCACAGCTAGTTTAAATAGCTTCTAACCTACGGGTAAATCATTGAAAAGTAGCACATCGCCAATAGATTTTTCATACAGTTCTATACAAGCTTCATGTTTCAAGTATATTTAAGTATAAACTATATTTGAAACACGATTAGGAGATTGTTGGGGAGATAAATTAGTTTAAAGCAGAATCGAAGCTACGAACTTAGGGCAATTAAATTGGTCTACCTGACCACGATTAATCCATTAGCGCCCAGAGATTTGCACTACATTCTTGAATTTGCGCTGATAATTCAAGAGGCATTTGACATTAGTAGATTCATAATAAACTAGTCTAAAGAGTATGAAACAGCGAAAGATACTTATTTTACGTTATCGCCGTGTATTTTTTGGGAATCAAATTTGAGAAATTAAAAATAGGCAAACAAGTTTTATGTATTTCAGACAGACTAAGTATGCGAACGTCCTCGAAAGAGTACTTTGGGCGTTAATGGGTTAACCGTTACATATCGCGTGAAAAGGTGAGGTAAATAAAATTCCTACATTTATATTTAATATTTTAGCACGACATTGATACCATTTTTAAAAAAATATTTAAGAACTTTCAAATATTTAAGGCTATAATTATTAATATAAACAACTGAATCAATTTAAATACAATTTGGTTAGATAATGGAAGGAAATTCTAAAATAAACACTTAACTCCAAAAAGGTAAGAAAATCATTATTTTGACAGGATGTTCAAGTTACAACACAACACATAGCAATCTTAGAAGTTTCCAAATATTTTTTAAGTCGTTAAGTCTAAAATATTTGAATGCAAAAGTTGTATAAATACCGAGACGTTAAAAGTAAAATGATTTACACATTTTCTAACGCTCCTTAAGAATTGGCAAAAATTCAAATCATATTTACTTTACTAGCACTTTCCTAAGTGCAAGGCGTTTCGGGGACACTATCCAGTTATGACAACTGGTGCCATGCCTACACTTTCTCAGCACATTATCGTTTACTTTAAAAAGATGTGCTTATGAAGCATCTTTAACTTACTATTTTTTTCATTGCAAAATGCGAAAACTATATTGAAGACAAAAAGCCCTATCCCACACACCCATAATTTCTTTTACGAAATAAATATTGGGCTGTTAATTCCTTGTGCGCCCTTCGACTACATTTCCAAGATTTAAATATTTAGAATTTCACCATTAAAATTTGTAGAAAATATTTCATTTTTCAGAACCACGATTTTACAAAGAAAGATTTCCGAAACATCGAAAATTACTTAAATTGAACCACATTTAATTTTTTTAACTAAGCCGCATGCCGAATATGTTTTGGTACTATATTGCTTTAAAAGTCAAGTCACATACACACTAAATACGACAAAACAAATTTATGCCGGATTACAAAAATTTATAATTCACGTAGTAGCCATGAAAACAAATTACGCAAAAAAAAAAAGAAGTAACAAAAGAAACCTTGAACACTTAAAAATAACATTTTTAACAAGTTAAAAATTCTGAGCCAATGGTCATAAGATATTTATTGACCACCATTAAAAAATAGTTTTTTCAATATAAAAACTATACTTAGCTTTACACTAAGTAAACTTTACTGGTTGCAGTTAAAAATGTTTCGTATTTAATAACTTAAGAAGTTGCAGAATTCCTAACACAAGTCAAAGCAAATCCAGTAGGAGTACACCTATAACAATTTTTGCTTGGTTACAAATCTTAATAATATGACATCAGTCACATGATAAGACTTGGCAATTATTAACATGGTTAAAGCACGTAATAGTTTAAACGCTGCATTTGCAGAAAATGAAGTTTAATCCACACATCCTTACCCCAATCTTCAGAACTCTTCCCAAATGCCTATTAACGTATGGAGAATTTGTGCGGCCTGGTCTTGAATTTAATTTTGAAAACCATTGTGCGCAACAAAGGGAACATTAGAACACTTCGCTGCGCATGACATTAAGGTGAAAAAAATTTCGAGGCGAAGCAATGTGGTACAACCGTGAAACTTGCATTTTGTTTTAGTTTCTCGCCTGCCTTTTAATCATGAACTTAACTGTTCTGCCAGAAATAATTTTCAAAATAAATTGTAGCTTTTTCCTTTGATTTTAGTACTTACGCTCCTATAATTTTCTCAACTCAAATTGAATAAAATATTTGCTTTATGTTCCGATTAATGCTTACAGAAATTCCGTATATGCTTAGTCATAGTTTAGAGTTACCAACAGATTTACTCTCGATAGCATGTCAGAAATGTAAAGAAAGTCCTACACTGAGCTTGAGAAGCTAGAAATTCAGCATAGTTGTAAGTATAACTTTCTAAACTTATTAAAATGCACTTCCCTAATGAAGTAATTTTCATTGAAGTTAACGTTCTGCATGGCGTTTCGACTTTCTTAGCGTATGAAGAAAATGCCGCTGCATTTTTAAACTAAGCAATATACAGGAATTTTATTTGACCTGTATATACTTTTTGGACAGTCAACACCAAACGAATTTTTGTTATGGTTATCAATAACCATGATCCACAAAATGTTAAAGCCTATTTAGTTCAATGGGTTCTGAAAGAAATATTAGAACCATGGTCCTGCACAAATATTTTTATAGGGCCCAATACAGGATCCATACTTGAAATATTTCTTTACTTTCGATGAAAAGTATCAAAGCAATCCTTAAATAAGAAGAGATAGCCAAATACAATCTAATAATTAAAGATTTTGTATAATGCTTCCTGTTTAAAATTTGCGGTATCCTTTTCATGCACTAAGGAAGAGGAAGGGAACTTTAGTGTGAGACTAGAGCCATTTTAGCTTAAATTAAAATTTTAAAAGAACTAAGTTACGACACCATGCAGCTAATTTTAATTTAAAAAATTGAAAGCTTACGATTGAAAAAAATTAAGTTCCTTAATTATATCTAAATAAAATTTGTGTAAATCGAAGTCCCCTTTTAAATATGGAAGAAAAATTGTTCCAAATGCAATTTAGAGAAATTAAGGGAAACTAAAATTTTACAAATCTCATTTAGTCGCAGACAAATCTGGCAAACGATCGAATCGTTTTCATTAAACTATTTTTCTTTTCAATAAATTCATCTAGCAACTTCCCTTTAAAAAAATAAAATAAAGGTTGATACATTGTTTGGGATTTTAAGGCTGAAGGTCCACAATAGGACAAGACGCCAAGCCCATGACGCGATAGTTCAAGAAGAACAAGAACCAACAGGATTTAACTCAGATTTAAGGAGGGGAAAGTTCTTGATCAATAAAAGCAACGAGGAAAGTGAAGTATTAATCCTGTATAGGATATAAAGGGCAAATTTTATAGACTAGGTAGAAAAAAAATAAACTATTGAAACATTGGGCAGGATGTAAAACTAAACTTCACTTTCTGAAAAAGGAGCTTTCTCTAAACTTAATTGCGTCATATTCTCATTCTTTAACAGCGTTTTCGTTAAGGAACTTTCGAAGGTTAAAGCATTAACCAATTTATTCCTTTTGTACAGTAATAAACGTATCGTGAGGAAATTCTAAACAATTTCAATTCTGAAAACTGCTGCAAAATGCAACACATTTATGCTATCTTTATGCTTTTAAATCTGAGAAAAATATTGAGTCATAATTCCTGTACATTTGAGAGTAGAACCTATTCCAAGATTAATGCCGAAATCATTAATTTAGTTTCACATAATGCAAGTAAAGCGCATAACTGTACCAGAATAGCAAAGTAATTTGACATTGAAAATCTAACGAAGTGCAGTTTTGTAAAGTATGAGCATAGAAGCTCAATTTCACCATGAAACCTATCAATCTCTATGGGGGAAATTTACAGTAAAACTTGTCAAAGCTATCTTTGTAAGCATACCTGTATTGTGACTACTTTAGTAAAGCTTATTTTAATCAATGAAATATTTAAAGTAACGTGCGCACCTGTGGCACTTTTACCTAGTAATTAACTATCCAAATTAATGATTTAACCCGCAAGTGTGACCTCTTTCTTCACTATTATACAATGTTATCTAGATAATTTGAAAATAGTCTTAAAAATTAAATTCTCGTACAGAAATAGAATGAAGAAAATTTTATTGTCAGACTTGCTCAGGTTTTTTTAAGCAGCTCTCAGCATTGGCAGACTGCTCAGGCACATTGATAAAAGATATAATTGAAAATAATGATAGCAAAGCAATTTATCGAAGAAAAAAATTTAAATATTTAAAAATTGTCCAAAATACTAAACATTTACCTCAAATTTTAAATAAAAAGTTTAAAATATAAATGTCTATGAACATTTCATTTTATTATCAGTGTTGTACAGGAAGTATTATAATTCATCGATTTGAAAAGGCAAATTTCAATATAGATAAAAGTTAACCGATATTAAACGTCTCTTCATGAAAATAGTGTGCAGCGCTTTTATTTACGCTGTATTTTTAATTATAGTTATACTTATTCGTTTTGGATCTTAACCATTTTCTTTTGCCAAGGTCTAATGATTTAACATTAATACAAGTGCTTGGTAATAATTATGAACAGATTGTAAAATAGTGACTACTTATATGGTCTGTTCTGTCATTTCTGAAGGTTGTCAAAATATGACTTCACTGCAGATAACATTAAAATTAATATTTAAAAACATACAAAACCTCTAGTGTAAAATAATCAAATACCGAGTAAACGCCAAAATTTAATACGTCTGCCAATTCTTCAAACAATTTTAAATAATCCAATATACAGCATCAAACATTGTTAAAGCACTTATATTTAAAGTCACTTTATATGCAGAACAGACCTTTATGCATTCATTACCGAATTTAATTTCTGCGGTTATTGCGTGCAACTAAGGGAATATGTTATAGATTGTTACATTACTTCAAGAAAGGAGGAAGAATTTAACTACTTATAAAGAGCAGAAACTACTGCGCTCTCGGCCGTTTCGATGGGTTTTGAATTTAAAAATACGGGCAAGAAAATAATGTCTGTTCTTTTAGAATAACTTATATTTTTAAAATTAGAAACATTGCGTTACACCCTCTAACTGGATGCGCGTATTCCCGCGTGCGTAGTTTCCTTTTAAAGGTTAAGTCGTGAAGAGACTATTACTAAATTTCCTGCTTATAGAATGTTGGATGCTGAGACATTCCTCCTTTTAAAAGACATGTACGGGAGCATGTAATAAATAGCATTAAGTGCCTTACATTATCTTTAACATTTGTATGTGTTTATGCAAGTGTTTTCCGTTGTGAAAAGCCTTCACGAGGGTAATCTGCCTGCGATGAGTGCCTTTGTTGAAGGACCTTCTAAAGAGCTCTAACGCGTATTCACGTTACATATGGAAAAGACCGACCAAACTCCAAGTCATTAGATCGAGAGACGCGCGGTGGGCCAGAAGGCGAGACACCCACATTTCAGCTGTTTGTCAATTTAGTCATTCCCTAGGCTATGGTTTGGCCCGCTTCGGATTTCTAATGCAACTACTTCACCTTTTCGTACATATAAATTTAAAAATGCCCCTATTACTTCCATAATGAAGACAAATAGAAGTTAACTTTATCACAAAACTTATGTTTTACATGAACATTTCTTTAAATAGGGTATTTTTTTTTTTATAAATCTATTGCGCAGCAAAATCTTCAAAGCAAGTGCACTAAAGACTGCAAAATTAGTCTGCAATGAAACAAATGTAAATGTACTCTTATTTTGAGTCGTTTATAACAATCTCCCATACTTAAAATCGCAAAAGGACTGAAATTGCCTTTTAAGCGTTATTAAAAATTTAGTCTCGAATTGTTAAGCACTTAAAAATTAACTTACACTTTCTTTAGTAACAATGTCTTCATTATTTTTAGCTATATTACTTTAATCCCATATCATTTTAACGAGTCAAGTGCTTCAGACTAGTATACGATCTCGTTTTTCGCTTCCATAGCGCATAAAGCAGATGAATAGCGCTTAATTTTTAATTCTAAGCAAAATACAGGTTAGTTTTCGTTTGCACCTTTAAGGGATCCAATAATTTGCAATTTGAGTAATAATCTAATTCCACGTAAGCCAATTAAGATTTAAGGGGTTCTGGGAGAAATATTAGAACCATGGCCCTGCAAAAATCTATTTTTATAGGCGCCAATACAGGTGCCATGTTTGAAATATTTCGTCCCTTTAGATGTGAATATTAAGTTCCCTTTTAGATGGATAAGCCAAATTCAATCTTTTATAGCAGTACTTTCCTGCCCGATACTTTAGACTTTAAATGTTCACGATATTTATCCTTTTCATGCAGCAAAACAGCCAAATAAGATCTTATACTGGTCCGAAACATAGCTCATTAAAAATGAGTATGTTGGATAAAAGTAATAAAGCTAAAACTAATGAATGCCTGTCTAGTTACTAAATATCGTTTGCAATAGTTTAAGATTAAGTTTTAATTTCACTTACAAACATCAAAATTCATTGACATATCGCTTGCAGTGTGGAAGATTGTTAAATGAATTTTAGAATCCGAGAAAAACTAAACACTTACGGCAATGCTTACTTGCAGACTAATTTTGCAAGTCTTAAGTGCAATTGCTTCGTCTATAACTTTGCTGTGCATTAGATTCATCTAAAAACTAATTTCCCTTTTTAAAAAGACATATGCAATACATTTTGCGAAAAACATCTTTCACTTTAAATCTTAACAGCATAATAGTCATGTTTTGCTCACAAAATTCTAGTCACTACTTGAAGTCCGAATTGTTTTTGACAAAAAATATTTAACAAATTCACATTAATTAATGGGACAGATATGGAAGTCCACGGTACAATGATTTCATAATTTAAACTAACATAGTCACTTGCAGAAACTTTCAGTTCTTTACTTTAAGATCGGATGTTAGGGACAGAATTTTAGATGATATATTAGATGATTGATTTTGTCTTAAGTTATTAAAACCATAAAGGACCCTCCCCTATGAAATATTTCCGATTCAGCTGACTACATGTTTATAAACAAAAGAAACTTTTCAATTAATCTCGTGAAGTCAACATCGCTACCTGTTGATTGAAGTATCCAAGTTTATAATGAAGATTGTAAAGATAAAGTTAAATTATTTTCATGAATGAAAATTTAAAGTGCTTTAACAATGTTTATTTAAATACCAATTTTTTTTCAACTGATATGCCCATTTAAAAGACAAATCCGAATTTATTCTTCACATTCTTCATAAAAATGAAAACAATTGAAAATCAGTTTTACGAAATTTAAACATAGTTCAGTTTTTCTGAACTCTGATAGGTTCTTCCAAATCAAAGTTAATAGCTTCAGTTAAGAAAGCCCAATTTTTTGCGTAACTGTCTTAATACTCCGTTTTAGTATTTACGTTAAACTGACTTACGATTTCGTATTTAGTCATGCTTCGTATAATCTGATCAGAGATTAATAAAATTCACCTTGCACACTTCCTCTGCAAGAAAGGTTCAGGTTACTAACATTTTGAGGTGCAGTGTAATCACTGCTCAAGCCGCTCGGCAGTTTTGACACTTCCGTACTACTGTAGCTGCATGTTTGAACAACGTACTAGAAAATTTAAAAGGGTTAGTGAGTGGCTTGATGTTCACATTAAGATGCTTCATATGCACATTTTTAATAACCACATCGTTCAAAGTATTCATAATTTAAGCACATTTGGAGATTACTGCAAACTTAACTAACCCTGGTACTTTTAAAATTTCATACGAACAGGTAAGAAATATAAAATGCATTAATGCTAGGTTCATTTGAAAAGAGTTACACACATTAAAACTAGTAATTTATGGCAGATATAATGTTTACAAAACGCAATTAACTGAAATACGATACACAGAGGTAACCTATTGACAAAACTTAAAAATAATTTCAAATATATTTTCAAAAAGTGATAGAAGTTTCAAGAATAAGACATTAAAAAATCGACAGAATTTACAGCGAAACCCGTGTTAGTCTTCGTAAAATATCTTTAGTGACCACTAAGTGTAACCCCAAAAATATATAGAAATATGTAGTAAAGCAAGCACCTGTTTGAATGTACCGACTAGGTTGACAGGTCGAATGTTTTTAACCTGTTAAGGGCATGTGGACTTTTAATGTTATTACAAGTGCTCGGTAAAATTGGACAAAAAAGTAAAATGGTAGTCACTTACGTGATCGGTTGTCATTTCTAGAAGAGGTCAAAGGTTTCACTGCAAATAGTACACTTTG